>SZWC01005967.1:74227-85303 GCA_023375785.1 Penium margaritaceum
CGTGCATGCGTGCGTGCGTGCGTGCGTGCGTGCGTGCGTGCGTGTGTGTGTGTGTGCGTGCGTGTGTGTGTGTGTGTGTGTGTGTGTGTGTGTGTGTGTGTGTGTGTGTGTGTGTGTGATGACAACAGCGACAACGTCGGCGAAAGCGACTGCAACGGGGACAGTGACCCTACCGGTGACGGCGATGGTGACTGGTGACGGCGATGGCAGTGACGACGGCGATTGCGACAGCAACACTGACAGCGGCTCACTCACTCACCCACCCACTCACTCTCACTCATTCCCCCACTCACTCACCCATCCACCCACTCAATCACTCAGTCACTCTCTATGTCAGTTTTTTGCTCACTCGCTCGCTCACTCAAACTCACTCACTCTCTCACCAACGCACTCACTCACTCACTCACTCACTAACTCACTCACACTCACCCATCCATTCATCACTCGCTCACGCACTCACTCACCCAAACATCCGGATCTCAATCCTACATAACAATTGTAGTCTTCACCTTGTTGCAATGACAATCATTGTCATTGTCTTGTGATTTTCAATGGCAATCATCGCCATTGTGATACCTTCAAGTGATGAGAATTACGACCGTATACGTACCTTTCAAGTATCCTGATTTTACTAATGTAAAGATATCATGAAAAATCTGATCTCATGCACCACGTATGTGCATCTATATGTTATACACCATCGCAATATCTTTTTGAGGCGGAGTTGAATGTGCAAAGGCCCCTGCTCATGGTTACTATTTGCCCAGACAGGGGTATCTTTGTAAAAGAAGTATGCAACCAAGTACGCTCTTGAATTCCAATTGCAAGGCTCTCCATCAATGCAACACATGAAAAACTGATCTCATGCACCATGTATGTACATGCGTATATTGTACACCCTTGCGATATCTTTCTGAGGCAGAGTTGAATGTGCAAAGGCCCCTGCTCATGGTTACTCTTTGCCCAAACAGGGGTATCTTTGAAAAAAAGTATGCAACCAAGTACGCTCTTGAATTCCAATCGCAGGGCTCTCCATCAATGCAACACATGAAAACCTGATCTCATGCACCACGTATGTGCATGCGTATATCGTACACCCTCGCAATATCTTTTTGAGGCGGAGTTGAATGTTGAAAGGCCCCTGCTCATGGTTACTCTTTGCCCAGACAAGGGTATATTTGCAAAAAAGGATGCAACCAAGTACGCTCTTGAATTCCAATTGCAAAGCTCCACATCCATGCAAAAATGAATACCAAAGAGCAAACCTATCCTCTTCAACCTGCAACAAACCAAACAATAAGGTAATCAGGTAAGTGTTGTGATATCTTCAGCTAAGCTACCATCTTCATGTTTGCGTATGTCAGTGATGGCATAGGTAGGATTCCCATTGCTCATATTATTTAACATAGCAAGAACATGAGAACCTAGAACGTGAATGCTACATTGAATTTATTATTGGACTAGAGATATCTTTAATTCATTTAAACCATGTGTAACGCTATGTTTTACAGCGTTGTTCCTTGTACCATGTCGTGTCATGTCGTGTCGTGTTGTGTTGTGTTGTGTTGTGTTGTGTTGTGTTGTGTCTTGTCTTGAGGTATCGTGTAGTGTCGTGTCGTGTCGTGTCGTGTCGTGTTGTGTTGTATCGTGTCATGTTGTGTCGTGTCGTATCATGTCGTGTCATGTCGTGTTGTGTCGTCTCGTGTTGTATCGCATTGTGTCGTATTGTATCGTGTCGTGTCGTGTCGTGTCGTGTCATGTCGTGTCGTGTCATGTCGCGTCGTGTCGTGTCGTGTTGTGTCGTGTTGTGTCGTATCGTGTCGTGTTGTGTCGTGTCATGTTGTTCCGTGTTATGTCCTGTCGTGTTGTGTCAAGTCGTGTTGTGTCATGTTGTGTTGTGTCGTGTCATATTGTGTCGAGTCGTGTTTTCTTGTTTTGTTTTGTTTCATGTCGTGTCCTGTCATGTGGTGTTGTGTCGTGTCATGTCGTGTCGTGTCATGTGGTTTCTTGTTGTGCCGTGTGGTGTCGTATTGTGTCGTGTGATGTCGTGTCGTGGCGTGTGCTGTCATGTCCTGTTTTGTGCTTTCGTGTCGTGTCGTGCCATGTCATGTCATATCGTGTGCTGTCGTGTCGTATTGTGTTGTGCCGTGTCGTGTCGTGTTGTAACCTGTCGTGTCGTGTCGTACCCTGTGGTGTCGAGTTGTGTGGTGTCGTGTCATTGTGTGTTGTGTCGTTTCATGTCATCTCGTGTCATGTTGTGTTGTGTCATTTTTGTTGGTTTTTGCGCTCATTGTGCTCTGTTGTGTCCTCCCGGCTTGTGTACATCGGCGTGCACATGACTGATGGCGAGACTCGACGCTAATGGAGTGTCGTCCGGTGGAGCCGACGCACGCTGAGGTCGTCTCGCAGTTCGCTGGAGCTTCCTCTCTCCGGCGACGTGTTCAACTCCATCGGCAGGCCTCCTCGGCGGTTGCGCTGCCGGTAGTCACTGCCACCGCAGTCGCTTTCTGCATGCATCCAGTGCGTACTGTCATGCCTGCGTCGTCATGCGCTACCTAGGGTCCCTGTTGCATGTTGCATGGCCCTTTTCGGCAGCATAAACCATCGTGGGCACTGCCTGGGTTCAGGTTGCCATAACTCCTCGCTACTATTTTTCTAGCGGATTCTAACCGCACGGCTGCGTCAGTATTATGGTATGCTCCAGTTTTCAGGCAAAACGGACGACGCCCGGGTTTTGGGCTGTCGGCTGTCTGGCAGGCCTCACCGAGAAAACCTGCCAGTCTGAAATTAGCTATTTTCTGATTGGCTGATGAACTGAGTAACAAGCTCTACAGAGCTGGGGGGGGCTAGAACTTGGAGGGGTCCCACATTGCTGTTCATTCTTCATTGCTAATTTGTTACTATCAGTTTCCAGCTGCTTTCTGGCGCTAACACTGGCGCGCGTACTTCTGAGTAACAAATCCAGAGCTTCCAGACTTAGACTCTAGAGCAGCAGACTAAGGGGGCAGTTGACTTAAGCAACGAGCGTGGAAGCCTGCACGCTGCATCAACAACGCAGCTGCCCCAACCTGCTGCCTAGTTTTTCTCTTGGTATCAGAGCCAGAGCGTAGCAGCAGCAGGAGCATCAGACTGACGTACAGGTGCCAGACAACGCCGGCGGACTTCCATACGCGCCAGTGCAGGGGAAATGCTGCCAGATTTTTTCCGGCAGCATTGACCCGCCTGGTGGCGGCGTCAAGATTTTTCCCACGGCCATTGGGCCAAGGGAAATGCTGCCGGATTTTTTTCCGCCAGCACTGACCCCCACGCTGGACGCAAGAATGTGAGCGGCCGACCACGTTAGGCCCCTACTGACGACGGCGCAAGACAACGACATCCTCAGGTGTGACTGATAGCAGCAGCCAGCAGCAGCAGCAGCAGCTTGCCACGGTAGCGAGCAGTGGCAGCAGTAGCCAGCAGCAGTAGTAGATAGCAGCGACTGGCAGCAGTAGCAGCTCGCAGCAGCAGCAGCTCGCAGCAGCAGCAGCCCGCAGCAGCAGCAGCCGGCAGCACCAGCAGCTATAGCGAACAACAGCCTGCAGCAGTAGTTGCTCGCAACAGCAAGCAGCAACAGCAGCAGGCGGCAGCAGCAGCAGCCGGCTACAGCAGCTCGTAGCAGCTGCAACTGCAGCAGCCCGCAGCAGCAGCTGCTGTAGCTGTGAGCAGCCAGCTGCTCGCTGCGAGCAATTAGCTGCTCGTTGCGAGCAGCCAGCTGCTCGCTACGAGGAGCCAGCTGCTCGCAGCGAGCAGCGAATAGCCAGTTGCTCGCTGCGATCAGCCAGCTGCTCGTAGCGAGCAGCGAGCAGTGAGCTACTCGCTGCAAGGAGCTCGTAGCGAGCAAGCAAAACCGGAAAAAAAACAAAAAAAGGGGACCCCCCCGATCTGTCACTCTGTTAAGGAGCAGCAGCAACAGCAGCCATTGTAGCAGCAGCAGCAGCAGCAACAGCTGTAGCAGCAGCAGCAGCACTAGCCACAACAGCAGCAACAGCAACAGTAGCAGCAACAGCAGCAACTGCAGCAGCAGCAGAGCAGCAGCAGTAGCAGCAGCTGCAACAGCGGCAGCAACAGCGGCAGCAACAGCAGCGGCAGCAGCAACAGCAACATCAACAACAGCGGCTGCAGCAACCACTGCTGACGTCAGCGGCTGCCTGCTGATGTCACTGCTAACGTCATCAACCACATACACAAAAAAAGGGGGGGAAAACCAGGAGGACACCAGGGGACTCTACTGACGTTTGCCATCCTTGGCAGACGTCACTCTTGACATTAGCAGGACACACCCAACAACAAAGGATATAAAAAAAAGAACAAGGCTTTGAACACACCATGGCTGACTCTCACGAGGTGGAGGGGTCCTCCTCTGCGGGGGGGACCCCTACCTCCCCTTTCTTGTGGCGCCTGCAGCAGCAAGAGCTGCACCAGCGGCAACAGCAGCAGCAGCAGCAGCAATAGCAACAGCAGCGGTAGTAGCAGCAGCAGCAGCAGCAGCCGCAGTAGTGGCATCAGCTAGAGCAGCCGCACTAGTCGCCGCAACAGCAACAGCAGCTGCAACCGCAGCAGCAGCAGTCGCTACACCAGCAGCAGCAACAGCAGCAACAGTAGTGGCAACAGCAGCAGCAGCAGCAGCAACCGTTGCGGCAGCAGCAGCAACAACAACATCAACAACAGCAGCATCAGCAACAGCAGCATCAGCAACAGCAGCGGCTGCCACTACAGCAGCAACAGCAGTAGCATTGGTAGCAGCAGCAGCAGCCGCTAGAGCCCCAGCAGCCCACTGGTGTCGTCGACGATGACCCTGATCCCATCGTGGCTCTTCAGCACCAGCTCGCCGCCTTGACGCAGCAGCTTGCCGCGCTACAGCCACCAACCTCCCAGCCTGCCACCAGTGTGCTGCCGTCATTTGTCCCTCCAGGACACGCCAGCCCGGCTGTGTCAGCTGCCACATATTACCTGGCACAACAGCAGACTCAGCACTAGCAGCAGACAGTGACCTCTGTCCTTGGCCCCACTCTGGGTGCCGCCACAGGTAGGACTTTGAGACGCCGCCGCCACCGCTTTAGGCCGGCGAGGAGTTCCGGAGCTCGAACTCAGCTTCCGGATCTGGGCCCAAGGTGAGGGTCTCTGGATGTACTACACCCTCCCTTATGACTCCACCCAGGCCGACCAGCTGTATGACGCTGGTCGCGCCGCTCATGCCTTAGTCCCAGTCGCTCCTCTGGCGTCCCGCCTGGCCCTTGAGCCTTTCCTCGGCGACTTCACCACTGACGCCCCTCCAGACCCTGCCGCCGCCTGGCATGTCCTCACCAGGCCCCATCGCCTGTCCAGCGACGCTGAGATCAGTCGCCTGCTCCGGGAGTTCAACTCCCTACACATGGGGGAGACCGAGACGGTCACTGCCTACTGGCAGCGGGCAGAGGACATCCTTCGACGTCTCGGTACATCCGCTCCGCCCCCTCTGTCCGCGCTTCTCACCATCAAGCGCGGCGCCACCNAGTCGCTCCTCCGGCGTCCCGCCTGGCCCTCGAGCCTTTCCTCGGCGACTTCACCACTGACGCCCCTCCAGACCCTGCCGCCGCCTGGCATGTCCTCACCAGGCCCCATCGCCTGTCCAGCGACGCTGAGATCAGTCGCCTGCTCCGGGAGTTCAACTCCCTACACATGGGGGAGACCGAGACGGTCACTGCCTACTGGCAGCGGGCAGAGGACATCCTTCGACGTCTCGGTACATCCGCTCCGCCCCCTCTGTCCGCGCTTCTCACCATCAAGCACGGCGCCACCAGCGCGTACGCGGACGTCTTTGTGCACTACCCCTAGGACGTCCTCTCCACCATGGTGGCCCAGGGCACCCTCATGCCCTGGGTATACGAGCTCTTCCTCTGTGCTGAGGAAGCACGATAGGAGTCCCAGCTCCATCGCATGGAGGCGCTTGCATCCCCTGCCGTCGCCTCCCCTGTCGGTGCCTCCCTCCCCGTCGCTTCACCTGCCATTGCCTCCGTGGCCATCGCCTCCCCCGCCGCATCTACCTCATCGTCGTCAAAAACAAAGAAGAAGCGTAAGAGCACAAAAGGCAAGGGTCCCTTGCAACAGCAGCAGCAGCAGTCGTCCACCAGATCCAGCGGTGGTGGCACGGTCTACCACAACCGCGGTCGGCCTGGATACGGGTGGTACACATGCCCTCTGCCGACGGACGAGGCCCGCGTCATCGCCACCCTACGACGCCAGCAAGAACACCGTCTCGCCTCTGCCGCCGTCGCTACTGCTGACACTCCGACCTCGTCCAGCAGCTCGGCCACTCCGACAGTTTCGCCTGTCCTGCAGACGCCCCCGCAGCAGTAGTACTACTCCCAGTCATCGACGCTTCCGCTTCCTTTGCCGGCCCAGTCATCTTACTACCCGGGCTCCGGCGCTGTGACTGCGTACTCGGCCCACACTCCCGGGCCATCCTTCCGTGAGCGTCAGCTCGAGTAGTACATCACGCTCCAGCTTGGCCTGCCTCGCCCTCCTCCCCAGGGAAGTGCGAGTTGCGTCACTTCTTGCCCTTGTGCACAGCCCTGCATGTCTGAGTCTGAGCTACGGTCCTGTCCCGTCTCTTCATCTGTCTCGTCGTCTCCTGTGGTCTCCTCCACCCCACTCCTTGACGACATTGTGTGGCTTGACGATTGGCCGTCTCGTTTCGCGCCCCCTTCCACCGCGTCCGCGTCCCTTGCTTGCTGTCATGTGATCGTCAGCGATCTGGCGACCCCTGTCCAGGACCCTGCTGAGACCTGGATCATCGACTCCGGGGCCACACATCACATGACGGCCTCTCGCGAGGCCTTCAGTATGCTTGGCCCTGTCGACGATGTCTCCGGTGTCCGAACGGGCTCCGGACAGGTGTTACCGGTCCGTGGTGTTGGCGTGGTTCGTTTTCGTTGTCCTGCCAGTGACCTCATTCTGACTGATGTTCTCTTTGTCCTTAGTTTCAAGCTCAGCCTCCTTTCCGTGACTGCCCTTGACCGCATGAGCATGGACGTTGTGCACTTGCGTGGTGTTGGCACTGTGTCGTTGCGTCCGTCTGGTCTTGTCATCCTGCATGCAACTGCCCGTGGCAACCTCTGGCATGTCCCTCGCCTCTTCTCTTCCTCTCCCGTCTCTGCCTTGTCGGCCGCCACAGGCCATGTTTTCGTGACCAGTACGCTTTCTCCTCAGCACACCCGCCTCTTGCACCACCGCCTTTGTCACGTTCATTCAGCCGCCATAGACACCATGCTCCGCACCCAGCCGGCCAAGGGCTTTGACACGGAGACTTTCCCTCTCCCGTGCCCCACTGAGTGCATTGATTGCGCTCAGGGGAACATGCATCCATCCACGTACCCCTTGTCTTCCTCCCGTGCGTCCGCCCCTCTCAACCTGGTCCACTCGGACATCATGGACCCTCTCCCCACCGCGTCCGTCACGGAACACGGCCGTTATGTCCTCGCCCTCACGGACGACAATTCCCGCTACTGCTGGGTCTTCTGTCTCCGATAGAAGAGCGATGTCGCTCAGGCCGTTCAAGACTGGCTCGTCCTTGCAGAACGCGAGTGTGGCCGCCCTCTTCGCCGCTTTTGCTCTAATCGCGGCGGCGAGTACATGGGCGAGGCCACGGCCTTTCTCGCCTCCCGCGGCATCCACCATGAGACGTCTGAGCCCTAAACACCCGCCCAGAACGGCGTCTCCGAGCGTTGGAACCGCACCATGGCCGACGCCGTCCGCACTATACGTGTTGAGTCCGGTCTGTCCGATGGCTTTTGTTTTGAGGCCATGGCCTACATGACCTGGGTATGGAACCGGATTCCCCACGGTCCTCTTCCTTGCCAGTCCACACCCTACCAGCACTGGTGCGGTCGGCGCGCGGACCTCCGCCCAGCTCGCGTCTGGGGCTGCGTCGCCATTGTATGGCTGCCCGCCCCATAGCAGGGCGGCAAGCTCGTCCCGCGTGGCCGCCCCTGTACCTTCCTCGGTGTGTCTCGTCAGTCTAAGGCCTGGCGGTTCTGGGACCCGTCCCGGCACTGCATCGTCGAGTCCCGCGATGCCCTCTTCTTCGAGGACCTGTTTCCCCGCAACCTCATCCGCTCCGGCTTGTCCGTGTCCCTCCCGTCGCGTGGGGGAGTGGTGAGTCCGTCCTCCGTCCTGTCGCTTCCGGGTGACACAGCACTCCGTCCCTCTGAGCTGGTAGCCCCTGTCGCATCCTCTGAGCCAGCAGCCCCAGTCGTGTCCGCTGGCCCCTCCGGGGCAGCAGCGCCGGTCGCGTCCGCTGGTCCCTCCGGGCTAGCAGTCCCAGTCACGTCCGCTGGCCCCTCCGGGCCAGCAGCGTCGGTCGCGTCCGTTGGCCCCTCCGGGCCAGCAGCCCCAGTCGCGTCCGCTGGCCCCTCCGGGACAGCAGCCCCAGTCACGTCCGCTGGCCCCTCCGGGCCAGCAGCCCCAGTCACGTTCGCTGGCCCCTCCGGGCCAACAACGTCGGTCGCGTCCGCTGGCCCCTCCGGGCAAGCAGCCCCAGTCGCGTTCGCTGGCCCCTCTGGGCCAGCAGCGCCGGTCGCGTCCGCTCGTCCCTCCGGGCCAGCAGCCCTAGTCACGTCCGCTGGCCCCTCCGGACCAGCAGCTCCAGTCACGTCCGCTGGCCCCTCCGAGCCAGCAGAGCCGGTCGCGTCCACTGACCCCTCCGGGCCAGCAGCCCTAGTCGCGTCCGCTGGCCCCTCTGAGCCAGCAATCCTAGTCGCGTCCGCTGGCCCCTTCGGGCCAGCAGCCCCAGTCGCGTCCGCTGGCTCCTCCGCGCCAGGCGTCCCATCCGCCTCCGTTGGCCCTTCGGACTCAGTGACATCTCCTGCCCGGTCGCGCTACACACGTGGCCCAGGCGGCAGCCTCCGACCTCGGCCGACAGTGCAGACCGTCGCACCGCCTCCTGTGGCACCTCGGCCCCCTGTGGCTCCACGTGTCTCCTCCACTCCCTCGGTCGTGAGTGGGGACTCTGGCACGAAGGCTCTCAGCCTGACCACCTCGGCCATCATCTCCGACCTTCACCCGGGCTCTGCACTGGGCTATACCATGCTTCATCACGAGCATCGGCATGCTATCATGGCTGCACTCGCCTGCATCCCACTTGGAGCTCGTGATGCACACGCCCTCTCCGTCCGGTCCACAGCACGCCCGGAGGACCCAGCCACCCTACGCGAGGCTCGAGCCTCTTCTTAGGCCGCACATTGGGATGCCGCCTGTGCCGAGGAGCTTGCTGCTATCCGGCAGTACCACGTGTACGACCTCGTTGACCTCTCTCCAGGTCGGAAGGCCATTGGCGCCAAGTTGGTCCTTCGGCGCAAGTGGAAGCCTGATGGGTCCTTGGACAAGTACAAGGCCTGCCTCACAGCAAAGGGGTTTGCTCAGGTCCCTGGAGCCGATTACGACCAGATCTTTGCCCCTGTCGGGCGGTTCTCCACTAGCCGGGCGCTCTTCAGCCTGGTTGCCCAGCATGGATGGGAGCTGCATCAGATGGACGTGAGTAACGCGTTCCTCTATGGCTCACTGGAGGGTGAGGAGCTCTACATGGTGCAGCCCCCAGGCTTCGACGACGGTACTGGGAGAGTCTGGCGGCTGCGGAAGGCCCTCTATGGTCTGAAGCAGTCGCCTCGGTGCTGGAACTAGGAGATCAGCAGCACACTTCTCCGTGGCGGCCTCCAGCGCAGCACCGCTGACCCCGCACTCTTTCTCAGCCCACGAGGTCAGACCTTCACCGCAGTTCTGGTGTACGTTGACGATCTCCTCATTGCGTCAAGAGACACGGCCGCCATCCAGCGTGTCAAGGACTTGCTGCACGCCGCCTACCAGATGAAGGATCTCGGGTCTACCCAAGTCTTCCTGGGCATAGAGCTCGAGCGTGATCCCTCTCAGGGCATCCTACACGTCCACCAGGCTGCCTATGTGCACACCCTATCAGCTCGCTTCGCCGAGGACCTGCCCCTCGTGTCCAGCGCATCCTCACCCATGTAGCCTGACGGCCAGGTGAAGCTGAAGAGTCCTAACCCAATTGTTGTGGGGGAGCCAGTTGATGTGACCACGTATCTGCGGATCATCCGGTCACTGATGTTGGGTTGAGACAACACGGCAACTAGTTGACTTCCTGGAGACATCACCGAAGCGGGGCTCGTTTAAGAAGGCTGTGAGTTGAGTTGGCGTGTGTCCATGACTTGCTCTCTTTGTCTCTGCCTGCACTTCTGCGTGTCTTGGGGGAGTCTGTGTGTTGACCGTGTCTCTGCCCGCCCATGTGCACTACGCCTGTGAGTCATGGGGGAGTGTTGGTTTTTGCGCTCATTGTGCTCTGTTATGTCCTCCCGGCTTGTGTACATCGGCGTGCAGATGACTGACGGCAAGACTCGACGCTGATGGAATGTCGTCCGGTGGAGCCGACGCACGCTAAGGTCATCTCGCAGTTCGCTGGAGCCTCCTCTCTCCGACGACGTGTTCAGTGTTGGTTTTTGCGCTCATTGTGCTCTGTTGTGTCCTCCCGGCTTGTGTACATCTGTGTGCAGATGACTGATGGCGAGACTCGATGCTGATGGAGTGTCTTCCGGTGGAGCCGACGCACGCTGAGGCCGTCTTGCAGTACGCTGGAGTCCCCTCTCTCCGGCGACGTGCTCAGCTCCATCGGGAGGCCTCCTCGGCGGTCGCGCTGTTGGCAGTCACTGCCACCGCAGTCGCTGTCTGCATGCGTCCAGCGCGCACTGTCGTGTCTGCATCGTCATGCGCTGCCTAGGGTCCCAGTTGCATGTTATTTGGCCCTGTTTGGCAGCATGAACCGTCGTGGGTACTGCCTGGGTTCAGGCTGCCATAACTCCTCGCGACTGTTTTTTCTACCAGATTTTGACCGCACGGCTGTGTTCGCAGCGTCGGTTTTATGGTATGGTCCAGTTTTCAGGCAAAACGGACGACGCCCGGGTTTTGGGCTGTCGGCCGTCTGGCAGGCCTCACTGAGAAAACCTGCCAGCCTGAAGTTAGCTCTTTTCTGATTGGCTGATGAACTGAGTA
>SZWC01005967.1:113186-129948 GCA_023375785.1 Penium margaritaceum
CCTGGGAACACGTTATGAACCGTTGTGGTCCAGGGGTCAAGTAGGTGACCAACGATTAAACTCGTCCAGAGCCCGGTCGAATCCTTGCTGTGGCAATTCTTTCCACTTGAGTGGTCGACTGACGAACTCTGCTTGCTCAAACTCAAGCAAGGAAATCCACGGTCCACGGCGCTTGGAAGCCATCGACGTCCAAGCGTCGACTGCGCTTAAGTTCACCTGGCTGCACCCGCTCTCTAACACCGCATGAGATAGATTCACAAGGATTTCTTTGTGTGCCATTATTTGTAGCCAGAAACCAAAGTAATTTGAAACCGTTGTGGACCAACATACAAGGAGTATTTCACCGTTATGAAACTTGGCTATAACTAATTATGTTGAAAATTTAGGCGGTAGTACGATATCTCCACATGCACTACCCCCATACAATCACCACGTACAACCCCTCTCTCCCCCCACGTTTACTTGCACATCTGAATCATACCATGATACACAAGTGTACATTTAGCACCCATCACCACATACACTCCCCCCACACACTCACCATATGTAACCCCCCCACCCCCCCTTCCCAACACTCACTTGCACACATGAATCACAGTATTATACACACTAGTGTATAATACTATGATTCATTCACTACGTNTACACTCCCCCCATACACTCACCACGTACAAGCCCCTCCCTATTCACTTACACATCTGAATCACAACATTATGCACTGATGTAAATTCATCACCCATCTCCCCGTACACTCCTCCCATACACTCACCGTATAGAACCCCCTCCTCCCAACATTAACTTGCACATTTGAAGAAAAACACTATGTATCAGTGTACATGTAGCACCGATCTCCACATAGACTCCCCCCAAACACTCACCGCATAGGAACACTCCATGTCAGAAACTTCATGTAATCTTCATACATCATCATACTGAACTATACACCCATATTATGGCATAAAAAATGACCCTGATTAACCATACCTCCTTACTACTTTGTACAAGTTATCCATTTGTCCCAAAACCCTGAATCGTCTTTTGTCCCGCACCTCATCCCTGTGAACTACCTACGTTCCGCTCACTGCAACAACCAGGTTTAACTAGCCACAAGTTTAAAATTGGGGACAATATGAACTTAATGTAAGTAAGGGGGTATAGTGAAGATGGTCCGGCTACAAGTGGGGCAAGTAATAGATTGGACGAAACTCATCACTCACCGTTTCACTTGGTCATTTTCTAGGCTGATTAACACCCTTCTGTTATGCATACCGGAACTTGAACTGTGGAAGTTTAAACGTTGTGCAACAAAACACAGTTTTAGAAATGGGACACTTGAATAATTTGGAATCACATGTAAGTGTACTTCGATGACAAGGATCAAAACTTTCTAGAACATAGATACGAGTTTTAAAATTAGAATAAGGAATGCTTAATGCCTTGGATGCTTGGATCAAGCGACGCGTGCAAGGTCTTGTTGTCGGTTGTCTTTTGAGAAACTCCATCAAGAAGTTGTGGGGTTCAATACGTCGTGCTGGTAATGGTACAAACTAGGTGTTGCGTCAAGCGGAACACAGGTGATTCACAGGGAGAAGTTTCCACAGAAAAAACAGTTTCATGAGTTGGGACAATTGGATACTCTAGAATTAGCAACAAGTATACTTTGATGGCAAGTGTCTGAACTGTCAAGTGCATAAAACAGGGGAAACAAGAAGAATCCCCCAAGTATTGGATGCTTTATCAAAGTATCACGTGCGACGCCACATTGTGAGAGGCTCCTCTAGGAAACACTAATGAGAAGTCAGGTGGTTTTAAGGACATCAAGACATGTCTTCATGAAATTCTGGCACTGTGGATAGAACGACCGGACCGTACCGACTGGTACGGTTTATAATACATCCATCGACACCTCTAGAAAGTGGTCAAACTCGTGAAAAACTCTTGGAACAAAAAACCGGAGGGCAGGCCTGGTGACCAAAACTTCCTTGGCCGAACGAAGTACAAATTCAGAGGTCAACGCATGGTGTGTGTTGATGTTTCTTGTCAATTGGTGGCCCATCACACTTGTAATGCCTGCTTTTCTTGCTCCACATGCAAACTACGTCACACATGTAAAGGAGACTGAGTGTCGTGATTGCGATGGAGCACTGCTCCAAGGATGGGAGCAATCCATGGTTAAGGTCATTCTCTCTATTTGCAATAGCACACACTTAAGATGTGGCCTATGGTCACGTAATCCTTGTCTTTCATGATTTTCACCATCGGTTCTGCTCGTCCGGAGTTCTAACCCTTTGATGCTTTAGGATTCCAGGGCTGTCTCCAAACTTATTGGGTATCTAGGGAAGCTTAATGTTGTCACTAGGTGCTGATCCTTAGGGAACAACCTGGCCAAGTTTATTCCGTGTCATGGTGGGTAGCGTTCCTCGGTGTTTTCCGATAGGTCAGGTTCAACCCTCGAGTATCAGGGTGATCTCGGTGTGCGTGATGCACGTCTAAGAGTCACGCTCACCATTGTAGACTTACTCCACTCCTTCGCTCAGTAACTCTTGTACCCTCTAAGATTTTATGCCACGCGGTTTGATCCATGGCATGTGCATTATGGAGGTCTCCAAACACTCTCATCTCCCACATCTTTTGCTCTAAGTGCTTAAAGGAATGACTAAAATGGGCCATGAATGTGAGGACAGATTTACCCATGCACAGAGTTTAAGGACTCGTGTATGTCAAATACGTAATAGTGTTGAGGCAGAATAGTTTATTCGATTAGAAAAACAGAATCATACTCCGCGTGCCAGGGGTTCGAGTCCCACTTCTTTTTATGATTCACAAACTTGCTGGTGCTGGACAACTTATGTGCCATTTTGCCACAACCTTTAGGAGTTTCTCGATGGACTGTCCATGTTATTCCATTATGTCTCCACTGATCGATGTTGTAATATGGCGCAACAAATTACTTGACAGTTATCCATAACAACTATTCATGGTGGGTGTCTATCGATGCCCAATCATCTCTGCATTATGTTTGCTTCAAAGACTATGCTTGTCTCCCTTGTAGATCCTTGCTGTTCTCGCATCTATCCTGCTATAGAGCGTGAGTTCTCAATAAGTAGCGTTGCCACATCAGGACCAACAGTGCTAAGAAAATTCCACATAACTTTCCATGGTAGGAGAACATGGAGGCATCCCTTGCTGTGGTATGAGTAGATACACATCTACAATAGCAAGAGTAGTGAGATTCAGAGCAGCAGGCGCAGTATTGGAAGGATCCACTACACATATGTTAGCTTTAGCAATAACAGCAACAATAGTAAGAGAATCAGTAGATACAGCAACACTCGCTAGAACCACTACAACAGCAGCGAAAACAACAATAGAAATGTCAGCAATATCATTGGTGGTCGTAGAAGTAGATACAACAACAACAGTAGTAGTTGCCGCGTTGCGGTTGATGAGGCCGACGTGGCCGGCTATGAGGCCGATGAGGCCCACGGGGCCAGGAGAGAGGTTGGAAAGGCTGAGTAGGCCGACAGTGATGTTGGTGAGGCTGGCTAAGCCAAGGATGAGGCCGACAAGGTGAGTGACATTCAGGGTGAGACTTGCAAGAGTCGCCAAGGGCCCCCACCGGTGAACGGGGAAGGTTGGCGACGTCGGCGAGTGCCAACGAATGATGCCTACGACTGGTAAAGGCCTTTAGACCCAACCGCTATCCCAAAGACGGCTGACACCTTATTTCTTAAGCATCAGCCAATGACTCCCCAGATGACAATGGCAAGAGGTGCTAACGTCAGTAGTTGTAGTGGGAGTATCGGCAACAACAATGATGCCTACATCAGCAGGAGCACTGATATGAGTAACAACAATAGAGGTAATGATTACAGGAGTGACAATAGTAGTTGTAGCAGTAGTAGAATGAGCAACGACAACACCTACAAAAGTTCCAAAGTAGCAGGGATTTGGGTTGGACTGGGTTGGACTTGGTTCCTTGATCATAGAGCACCTTTCAATCTGTCCTTGAGGAAGGGAAACTAGGGGAATGAAGAGTGGCCTAACGAACCATTGTTCCATTGCCTATGTCCACAGGGACAAGGCAACACTGCTAGATGCTTAGAGGCAGCTCCTAGTTACTAAGCATCCCCAATCTCATTTCCCAAATCCACCAAGGGAATAAAAACACTGTAAAAAATTTCTCTAGGGTAGATACCTAAGTCACTCATGGCGCCCATGGCAGACAAGGGGGCAAGGCCGGCTGACACAACAGGCTCCTCATCACTGGAGGTGAAAAGTGTGAGCTCCTAAGCAATTTCCAACTTTTAAGAGTAGCGAGAAAAGTTCCTATGACAGCAGCACCAACAAGGCACCACAATTGAGGAGATCAAGCATCTACTGTTGATGTGCGCTACCATGTCACAATAGTCAACATGAGCAGTGGACAACATTACAGTAGCGGCAGATCCGTTTTCCACCTTGTACGTCATGGCCACCCCGCAACATGATTTTGAGCAAGAGCAAGATGATTTTGGAGATTGAATCGAGGATGCAGAGGACCCACCTCTAGATCCATGGATGGACGATACATGTGTCCTTGAGGAGCGACTGAGCTAGCCTTGCCTCCCCTTGACATCCCGGTGTACTAGAACATTTTGAAGCATACGGGAGGGTTCTTATTTGGAGGGATTCTCCTACATGGCGATCTTCCAACTCCATGCACTTGCTCTGGTTGTTGAGGTCAACCTCTCTATGGAGCAACCACTGAAGGACTTTAAGACCTCATCACTGTAACATGAGTGAGGCTGATTTTGAGTCAAGGGAGGTGCTGTTCAAGGTGGGGACTGGCGTAAAGGGAGTCTAGTCATGCTACCTCAGCTAGGACCAGACCTCTGCTCCCTTATCAGGTTCAGATTGTAATGTGTGTGATGTGAGGAATTTTGTATGCAGTTCCAATAGAGTTGTTATGGGAGCCGGCGGTCGAGGCGGTGATGATGTCATCATGCTGAGGTCAGATGCCTGTTTTGATTCTCCCATTGTATTCTAGGTGAAAAACCATGCAAAATTGACCCAAGAACTGGGTCATTCGGTGCAGGGACAAGAAAGATACGGCCGTACAAAGGTGGGATGCACATCTCCAGAAAACAGGAGACGTACCGGTTCGACTCCGAGCACGGTGGAGCGACTTTCTCGCCCACTGTAGCCGAAGCACCCCTGGATGGACGCTTAACCAATGAGGCAAGGTTCATTGGGGTCCATGGGCGCTTCAGGATGGTGGCTGGAGCTGCATTCGCAAGCAAGGGCGCTTCGGGCGGCCGTGACCTCCGCTGGCGGGGCTGCCAGCGGCCGTCACGCGTGGAGCACTCAAACGGCTATAACTTAGCCGTTTGTTCACGGATTGAGGCGTTCTTTGGTGCGTTGGAAATCTCGCAGAGTGTACTACATGATGCATGTGCTATTTTCATGAGAGCGCCTCGATAGAGGGCTTTGGAGTGCTAAGTAGATGTCGGGTGCCTCATAGGGGCTGGTACATAAGGAAGCCTAGGGGTTGTTCTAGGCATGCCAATCTTACCCAGAGACTCTGTACATTGCCTTGTAATGATCTATCAATTCTAAAGGATTAATTCCTTGCCCAACTCTCCTTATGTTCTAAGCATCCATCCATTCGATCCTACAAGTCTTCCGCAACGCACCTTGGTCCAAACGCCACCGGGAGAGTCGCACGGCGGGAACCTCGCTCACTAGCAGCGGTCTTGCTGCTAGGAGAGGGTCGTGCGACATCTCAAGGGTTGGCCCACACACCAAGGGGTCAAGGGTTGGGAGGCTCATCCAAGGGCTCGGCGTGTGACCTTCACGCCGGGCGCCCCTTGGTTCACATTTGGTATCAGAGCGCTTGGACGTTCGCTCAGTTTTGCGAGGACCCAAGGGAGGCAGCAGATCTGCCACAACTGCGTTTAGCTGGAATTTGATTTTCACAACCGGAAGCATGGCAGCCATGGCGTATGACCAGGCCTACCTCATGGAAGAGATCCGGTATGATCTCGATGAGTTACGCCAAGAGAATCAGCAGCTGCGTGCGGGGGTTGAGGCGAGGTACGTCGGCCAAGAGAGCAGTGGATTGGGGGCTGTTGCATTGGCATCCGCACCTGCATTTCGGCGGCCCAAGCCGAAGGAGCCGGAGTTCTACACCGGCAAGGGCAGTGTGTGGGAGTGGCTCTTCACGGTGAACTTGTACTTCACGGCGTTGGGCGTTCCCGTGGGAGAAGATGCCACAAGACTGGAGTATGCGCCTACGCTACTCCGGGGAATGGCGCTATAGTGGTGGTCGGAATTATGCCGGCGGAACGCCGCTGGGTTACCGAACGGGCTGGGGGCCGGCAACGGCTTCAGCCATTGCTGATTCTACCTTTTGGGCGTGAAGTGCAGCTCGGTGTGTGGACGTTGACGGAGAAACCAGAGACATGGGAGCAATTGGAGACGATGCTCCAGGCGCGTTTCGACCTTCTCAACGGCAGCCGGGTCGCACGTGACAAGATCAAGCACGTCAAGCAAGGCGGGTCGGTCCAGGACTACTCTACACGCTTCATGGCCTTGGCGGCGCAGATTGACAACCTCTCGGACGCGGAGGCGTACGACCGCTACCATGACGGCCTGAAGGCGCATGTCCAACGTGAACTCGCGGTGATTGGGTTGCGGACCTTTGCGGAGTTGGTCGCGGCGGCGGAGCGCATCAACGCGGTAAGCTACAATGCACGCCGGACCAGCTATGCAACACAACCACGGGTGGAGCAGCCGGGTCAGGCTGTGCCCATGGAGGTGGATGCAATCCAAGACGGGCAGCGGGGCGCGGGCGGGCAGTAGGGACCGAGAGGAAAGTGCTGGGTCTGTGACGAGGGGGGTCATCGCAAGTGGGATTGCCCCAAGCGCAAGGCACAACAGGGAAACAGGCAGCAGCAGTGAGGAGGGGACGACCTACTATTGCAAGTCTTTTGTCTGCAAGGGACAACACCAGCCCTGAAAGGTTTTTACCAATTAAGGAGCTGCCTCAAGTACTGTTGCGGAATGAAGGTGAGACCCGGCAGTAGGGATCATTCTTTAGCTGGTTCTTGAGATTCCGGAGGGTAGTTTCAAGGGTTGGAGGAAGCTACGTGGGCTGCTGGACGGCGGTGCGAGCCATAGCTTCTTCAATGACAGGTTGGCAACGAGGTTGGAGCTTGCACGACAGCCGGGGACGTCGGCCAAGGCGCGACAGGTTTCCGGAGTGGTGGAGTGCGGCAGGCCTCTTGTCAAGCACAAGGTCCATGTGGGTGAGTTGGTGTGCAATATGGAGTTCCACACTTGCCCTATGGATGATTACGATTGCTTGAACGGCCGGGATTGGTTACACGCTTGGAATCCGGTGGTGGATTGGAGGTGTAACCGGGTGGTCGTGAAAGCGGGCGGGAAAAATCTCACTTTGCCATTGTGGCGGGGTGAGGGGAAGGAGTCGGAAGTGGCGGAAGCGGGGAAGCAGCTGCGTGTCATCAACTTGCAGTAGCTAAAACAGTGCGAGCGCAAGGGTGGCCAGGTTTACTTGGCATGGGTGCGTCCACAACAAGCAGCAGAGCAGCAGATTGCAGCGGTTGAAGCAGCGGAGGGGCAACCGGTAGAAGGTGCAGGGGCTCCAAGGTTGCCTTGCTGTGTTGGGGAGGTGCTCAAGGAGTTTGGGGACATTTTTCTTAAGGAATTGCCAAAGGGGCTACCACTACGGTGTAACATCGACCACAAGATCGAGGTGGTGCCAGATTCGTCACCAACGGTGCGGTCTTACAACCGCATGAGCGACGCGGAGCTTGCGGAGCTCAAGAAGTAGTTGGGGGAGTTGGTGGACCAAGGCTTAATTCGGCCGTCGGTGTCTCCATACGCGGTGCCGGTGCTGTTCGTCAAGAAGAAGTCAGGAGAGCTGCGGATGTGCATGGACTACCGGGCGCTCAACAACATCACGGTGAAGAGTTGCTACCCGTTGCCACGGTTCGAGGAGTTGTTCGACCAGCTTCGAGGCGCACACGTCTTCAGCAAACTGGACCTGAGGTCGGGGTATCACCAAATCCTCATCGCGGAGGAGGATGTGGAAAAAACCGCGCTTCGGACGCGCTATGGACACTTCAAGTATCTCGTGATGCCTCTTGGGCTAACGAATTCTCCAGCTATGTTCATGGCGCTGATGAACCAGGTATTCCATCCCTACTTGGACCAGTTCATGTTCGTCTTCCTCGACGACATCCTTGTCTACTCGCGGACGATGGAGGAGCACCAAGAGCACCTACGGACGGTGATGGAAGTGCTGAGAAAGGAGCGGGTGTTTGCCAAGCTCAGCAAGTGTGAATTCGCCAAGCAGGAGGTGGAGTTTCTCGGGCACATTGTCAGTGGGAGGGGAATCCGCATGGACCCAAAAAAGGTGGAAGCAGTGAAGGAGTGGCCAGAGCCGGCGTGCGTGCGCGGCACCCAGGTTTTTCTGGGTTTTACAAAGTACTACCGGAGGTTTATCCGGGGGCACACGGCAATGAGAGCACCCTTGATAGACTTGCTCAAGAAGGGACGCCAATGGGAGTGGGGTGCAAAGGGGAGACAAGCCTTCGGTGCAATGAAGGCTGCCATGTGTCAAACCCCAGTGTTGGTGCATCCGGACACGAGCAAGGAGTACGTGTTGGGAGAATATGCAAGTGACTATGCGATCGTCGGGGTGCTGATGCAGGACCAAGGGAAGGGGTTGCAGCCCACTGCGTACTACTCCAAGACGCTGAAAGGGGCTGAGCTAAACATCCCAATCCACGAGAAGGAGATGCTCTCGGTGGTCAAGGCCTTCAAGCAATGGAGGTGCTACGTTGAGGCGCAGCGGTGTGTGGTGCACACGGACCACTACGCACTCAAGTACCTCAAGTCGTAGCCGAACCTGAGTCGTCGTCAAGCATGGTGAATGGAGCTGGTGGAGGGCAGCTTCGACTACAAGATCCAGAACAAACCAGGAAGGATCAACCCAGCGGACCCGCTTTCGCGTTGCCCGGACTTGGGCATGCATGCGATCACGGTGCTGGCGGGATTTCCAATCATCTGCAGCCTGTTTGTACATGGGTATGCGGAGGAAGAGGACTTTGCCGAAAGTACGGTGAAGGGGTGCAAGTGGGACGACCAGTATTGGCGGCGCAAGAAGGGGAACCAGATTGTGGTGCCGTGGACTGCGTCGTTGCGGCAAGCGCTGTTGGAAGAGGCGCATGACTCGCACTACAGTGGTCATTTTGGCCACGACAAGACCTTCAAGACGCTTGCGCGCTTATATTGGTGGGCGACGATGGGAGCAGATTGCAAGGAGTACATGAGCAGCTGTGACACGTGCAAAAGAATCAAGTCACGGAGGGCGCGGACGCCAGGGGAGCTGCAGGCGCTACCGATGCCGGAACGTCCGNGTGCGCTACCATGTCACAATAGTCAACATGAGCAGTGGACAACATTACAGTAGCGGCAGATCCGTTTTCCACCTTGTACGTCATGGCCACCCCGCAACATGATTTTGAGCAAGAGCAAGATGATTTTGGAGATTGAATCGAGGATGCAGAGGACCCACCTCTAGATCCATGGATGGACGATACATGTGTCCTTGAGGAGCGACTGAGCTAGCCTTGCCTCGGAACACCCCTTGACATCCCGGTGTACTAGAACATTTTGAAGCATACGGGAGGGTTCTTATTTGGAGGGATTCTCCTACATGGCGATCTTCCAACTCCATGCACTTGCTCTGGTTGTTGAGGTCAGCCTCTCTATGGAGCAACCACTGAAGGACTTGAAGACCTCATCACTGTAACATGAGTGAGGCTGATTTTGAGTCAAGGGAGGTGCTGTTCAAGGTGGGGACTGGCGTAAAGGGAGTCTAGTCATGCTACCTCAGCTAGGACCAGACCTCTGCTCCCTTATCAGGTTCAGATTGTAATGCGTGTGATGTGAGGAATTTTGTATGCAGTTCCAATAGAGTTGTTATGGGAGCCGGCGGTCGAGGCGGTGATGACGTCATCATGCTGAGGTCAGATGCCTGTTTTGATTCTTCCATTGTATTCTAGGTGAAAAACCATGCAAAATTGACCCAAGAACTGGGTCATTCGGTGCAGGGACAAGAAAGATACGGCCGTACAAAGGTGGGATGCACATCTCCAGAAAACAGGAGACGTACCGGTTCGACTCCGAGCACGGTGGAGCGACTTTCTCGCCCACTGCAGCCGAAGCACCCCTGGATGGATGCTTATCCAATGAGGCAAGGTTCATTGGGGTCCATGGGCGCTTCAGGATGGTGGCTGGAGCTGCATTCGCAAGCAAGGGCGCTTCGGGCGGCCGTGACCTCCGCTGGCGGGGCTGCCAGCGGCCGTCACGCGTGGAGCACTCAAACGGCTATAACTTAGCCGTTTGTTCACGGATTGAGGCGTTCTTTGGTGCGTTGGAAATCTCGCGGAGTGTACTACATGATGCATGTGATATTTTTATGAGAGCGCCTCGATAGAGGGCTTTGGAGTGCTAAGTAGATGTCGGGTGCCTCATAGGGGCTGGTACATAAGGAAGCCTAGGGGTTGTTCTAGGCATGCCAATCTTACCCAGAGACTCTGTACATTGCCTTGTAATGATCTATCAAGTCTAAAGGATTAATTCCTTGCCCATCTCTCCTTATGTTCTAAGCATCCATCCATTCGATCCTACAAGTCTTCCGCAACGCACCTTGGTCCAAACGCCACCGGGAGAGTCGCACGGCGGGAACCTCGCTCACTAGCAGCGGTCTTGCTGCTAGGAGAGGGTCGTGCGACATCTCAAGGGTTGTCCCACACACCAAGGGGTCGAGGGTTGGGAGGTTCATCCAAGGGCTCGGCGTGTGACCTTCACGCCGGGCGCCCCTTGGTTCACATTTGGTATCAGAGCGCTTGGACGTTCGCTCAGTTTTGCGAGGACCCAAGGGAGGCAGCAGATCTGCCACAACTGCGTTTAGCTGGAATTTGTTTTTCACAACCGGAAGCATGAAAGCCATGGCGTATGACCAGGCCTACCTCATGGAAGAGATCCGGTATGATCTCGATGAGTTACGCCAAGAGAATCAGCAGCTGCGTGCGGGGGTTGAGGCGAGGTACGTCGGCCAAGAGAGCAGTGCATTGGGGGCTGTTGCATTGGCATCCGCACCTGCATTTCGGCGGCCCAAGCCGAAGGAGCCGGAGTTCTACACCGGCAAGGGCAGTGTGTGGGAGTGGCTCTTCACGGTGAACTTGTACTTCACGGCGTTGGGCGTTCCCGTGGGAGAAGATGCCACAAGACTGGAGTATGCGCCTACGCTACTCCGGGGAATGGCGCTATAGTGGTGGTCGGAATTGTGCCGGCGGAACGCCGCTGGGTTACCGAACGGGCTGGGGGCTGGGCAACGGCTTCAGCCATTGCTGAGTCTACCTTTTGGGTGTGAAGTGCAGCTCGGTGCGTGGACGTTGACGGAGAAACCAGAGACATGGGAGCAATTGGAGACGATGCTCCAGGCGCGTTTCGACCTTCTCAACGGCAGCCGGGTCGCACGTGACAAGATCAAGCACGTCAAGCAAGGCGGGTCGGTCCAGGACTACTCTACACGCTTCATGGCCTTGGCGGCGCAGATTGACGACCTCTCGGCCGCGGAGGCGTACGACCGCTACCATGACGGCCTGAAGGCGCATGTCCAACGTGAACTCGCGGTGCTTGGGTTGCGGACCTTTGCGGAGTTGGTCGCGGCGGCGGAGCGCATCGACGCGGTAAGCTACAATGCACGCCGGACCAGCTATGCAACACAACCACGGGTGGAGCAGCCGGGTCAGGCTGTGCCTATGGAGGTGGATGCAATCCAAGCCGGGCAGCGGGGCGCGGGCGGGCAGTAGGGACCGAGAGGAAAGTGCTGGGTCTGTGATGAGGGGGGTCATCGCAAGTGGGATTGCCCCAAGCGCAAGGCACAACAGGGAAACGGGCAGCAGCAGTGAGGAGGGGACGACCTACTACTGCAAGTCTTTTGTCTGCAAGGGACAACACCAGCCCTGAAAGGTTTTTACCAATTAAGGAGCTGCCTCAAGTACTGTTGCGGAATGAAGGTGAGACCCGGCAGTAGGGATCATTCTTTAGCTGGTTCTTGAGATTCCGGAGGGTAGTTTCAAGGGTTGGAGGAAGCTACGCGGGCTGCTGGACGGCGGTGCGAGCCATAGCTTCTTCAATGACAGGTTGGCAACGAGGTTGGAGCTTGCACGACAGCCGGGGACGTCGGCCAAGGCGCGACAGGTTTCCGGAGTGGTGGAGTGCGGCAGGCCTCTTGTCAAGCACAAGGTCCATGTGGGTGAGTTGGTGTGCAACATGGAGTTCCACACTTGCCCTATGGATGATTACGATTGCTTGAACGGCCGGGATTGGTTACACGCTTGGAATCCGGTGGTGGATTGGAGGTGTAACCGGGTGGTCGTGAAAGCGGGCGGGAAAAATCTCACTTTGCCGTTGTGGCGGGGTGAGGGGAAGGAGTCGGAAGTGGCGGAAGCGGGGAAGCAGCTGCGTGTCATCAACTTGCAGTAGCTAAAACAGTGCGAGCGCAAGGGTGGCCAGGTTTACTTGGCATGGGTGCGTCCACAACAAGCAGCAGAGCAGCAGATTGCAGCGGTTGAAGCAGCGGAGGGGCAGTCGGTAGAAGGTGCAGGGGCTCCAAGGTTGCCTTGCTGTGTTGGGGAGGTGCTCAAGGAGTTTGGGGACATTTTTCTTAAGGAATTGCCAAAGGGGCTGCCACTGCGGTGTAACATCGACCACAAGATCGAGGTGGTGCCAGATTCGTCACCAACGGTGCGGTCTTACAACCGCATGAGCGACGCGGAGCTTGCGGAGCTCAAGAAGTAGTTGGGGGAGTTGGTGGACCAAGGCTTAATTCGGCCGTCGGTGTCTCCATACGCGGTGCCGGTGCTGTTCGTCAAGAAGAAGTCAGGAGAGCTGCGGATGTGCGTGGACTACCGGGCGCTCAACAACATCACGGTGAAGAGTTGCTACCCGTTGCCACGGTTCGAGGAGTTGTTCGACCAGCTTTGAGGCGCACACGTCTTCAGCAAACTGGACCTGAGGTCGGGGTATCACCAAATCCTCATCGCGGAGGAGGATGTGGAAAAAACCGCGCTTCGGACGCGCTATGGACACTTCAAGTATCTCGTGATGCCTCTTGGGCTAACGAATTCTCCAGCTATGTTCATGGCGCTGATGAACCAGGTATTCCATCCCTACTTGGACCAGTTCATTTTCGTCTTCCTCAACGACATCCTTGTCTACTCGCGGACGATGGAGGAGCACCAAGAGCACCTACGGACGGTGATGGAAGTGCTGAGAAAGGAGCGGGTGTTTGCCAAGCTCAGCAAGTGTGAATTCGCCAAGCAGGAGGTGGAGTTCCTCGGGCACATTGTCAGTGGGAGGGGAATCCGCATGGACCCAAAAAAGGTGGAAGCAGTGAAGGAGTGGCCAGAGCCGGCGTGCGTGCGCGGCACCNTCGTCTTCCTCAACGACATCCTTGTCTACTCGCGGACGATGGAGGAGCACCAAGAGCACCTACGGACGGTGATGGAAGTGCTGAGAAAGGAGCGGGTGTTTGCCAAGCTCAGCAAGTGTGAATTCGCCAAGCAGGAGGTGGAGTTCCTCGGGCACATTGTCAGTGGGAGGGGAATCCGCATGGACCCAAAAAAGGTGGAAGCAGTGAAGGAGTGGCCAGAGCCGGCGTGCGTGCGCGGCACCTAGGTTTTTCTGGGTTTTACAAAGTACTACCGGAGGTTTATCCGGGGGCACGCGGCAATGAGAGCACCCTTGATAGACTTGCTCAAGAAGGGACGCCAATGGGAGTGGGGTGCAAAGGGGAGACAAGCCTTCGGTGCAATGAAGGCTGCCATGTGTCAAACCCCAGTGTTGGCGCATCCGGACACGAGCAAGGAGTACGTGTTGGCAAAACATGCAAGCGACTATGCGATCGTCGGGGTGCTGATGCAGGACCAAGGGAAGGGGTTGCAGCCCACTGCGTACTACTCCAAGACGCTGAAAGGGGCTGAGCTAAACATCCCAATCCACGAGAAGGAGATGCTCGCGGTGGTCCAGGCCTTCAAGCAATGGAGGTGCTACGTTGAGGCGCAACGGTGTGTGGTGCACAGGGACCACTACGCACTCAAGTACCTCAAGTCGCAGCCGAACCTGAGTCGTCGTCAAGCACGGTGAATGGAGCTGGTGGAGGGCAGCTTCGACTACAAGATCCAGAACAAACTAGGAAGGATCAACCCAGCGGATCCGCTTTCGCGTTGCCCGGACTTGGGCATGCATGCGATCACGGTGCTGGCGGGATCTCCAATCATCTGCAGCCTGTTTGTACACGGGTATGCGGAGGAAGAGGACTTTGCCGAAAGTACGGTGAAGGGGTGCAAGTGGGACGACCAGTATTGGCGGCGCAAGAAGGGGAACCAGATTGTGGTGCCGTGGACTGCGTCGTTGCGGCAAGCGCTGTTGGAAGAGGCGCACGACTCGCACTACAGTGGTCATTTTGGCCACGGCAAGACCTTCAAGACGCTTGCGCGCTTATATTGGTGGGCGACGATGGGAGCAGATTGCAAGGAGTACATGAGCAGCTGTGACACGTGCAAAAGAATCAAGTCACGGAGGGCGCGGACGCCAGGGGAGCTGCAGGCGCTACCGATGCCGGAACGTCCGTGGACGGACATCTCACTTGATTTTATGGGGGGTCTTCCACAGAATGCAATGGGCAATACCATTGTGCTGGTGGTGGTGGACCGGTTCAGCAAAATGAGACACTTTATTCCATGTGCGGAGAAGGTCACGGCAGCAGAGACGGCTCAACTCCTCTTGCAACACGTCATCAAAGTGCACGGGGTGCCGAAGTGCATGGTCTTGGACCGTGACCCACGCTTCACCTCCCGGTTTTGGGAGGAACTCTTCAAGAGGCTGGACACCCGTGTGGCTCTTTCATCGGACTAGCATCCCCAAACTGATGGCCAAATTGAGCGCACCAATCAGACCATGGAGCAACTACTGCGGGGATCTTGGAGCCCGATAACGATGGATGGGAATGCAAGCTCCCGGTGGCTAAGTTTGCCTACAACTCAGCAGTGCATGCCTGTACGGGGCGGTCTCCCTTTGAGGTAGTGTATGTGGTGCAGCCTGTATGTCCCTCATACATGGCAACGGGATCAGACCTACTCGCAGTGTAGCAGTTTACAGGTGACTTCACAGAGGTGTGGCGCGGTGTACGCAAGGCGCTACACAAGGCGCAGGACTAGATGAAGCGGCAAGCGGACAAGCACCGGACAGCCGAGGAGTTCTCGGTGGGACAACAGATGATGATGAGCTCGAAGAACCTGCAGCTGGCCGGGGTGGTCAGCGACAAGCTCAAGCCTCGGTGGGTGGGCCCTTTTCTGGTCAAGGAGAAGCGGTCCGCGGTGAGCTACGAGTTGGAGCTGCCGGACCACTACAAGGAGCCGGATGCACAGTTCACGGCGCGGGGACAGGCTCCTCCTCCACCGGTCTTGGTGGAGGGTGAAGAGGAGTATGTGGTGGAGAAGATTCTCAGGCACCGTTGGCACGGTAATGGGTGGCAGTACCTGGTGTAATGGCTCGGCTATGGGCCTGAGCATAACTGCTGGATCCCCGAAGCCGATTTCCATAAGGGCAGTACTGTCAACACGGTCCTCCGAGCGTACTAGGAGCGCACCGGGTCGGTGCGCCCTTGGAGGGGGGGTGATGTTATGGGAACCGCTGGTCAAGGCGGTGATTATTGCATCATTCTGAGGTCAGATGCATGTTTTGATTCTCCCAATGTATTCTACGTGAAGAACCGTGCGAAATCGACCTAAGAACCGGGTAATTCGGTGCAGGGACAAGAAAGATATGGCCGTGCAAAGGTGGGAGGCGCACCTCCAGAAAACAGGAGACGTACCAGTTTGACTCCGAGCACGGCGGAGCAACTTTCTCGCCCACTGCAGCCGAAGCGCCCCTGGATGGACGCTTAGCCAATGTGGCAAGGTTCATTGGGGTCCATGTGCGCTTCGAGATGGCGGCTGGAGCTGCATTCGCACGCAAGAGCGCTTCGGGCGGCCATGACCCCCGCTTGCGGTGCTGCCAGCGGCCGTCACGCGTGGAGCACTCAAACGTCCATAACTTAGTCGTTTTTTTCATGGATTGAGGCGTTCTTTGGTGCGTTGGAAATCTTGCGGCACGTACTACATGATGCATATGTTATTTGCATGAGAGCATCTCGGTAGAGGGCTTCGGAGCGCTAAGTAGCTTTCGGCTGCCTCATAGGGGCTGGTTTCATAAGGAAGCCTAGGGGTTGTTCTAGGCATGCCAATCTTACCCAGAGACTCTGTACATTGCCTTGATCTATCAAGTCTAAAGGATTAATTCCTTGCCCAACTCTCCTTGTATTCCAAGCATTGCCTCGCACACATCGATTCGATCCTACAAGTCTTTCGCAGCGCACCTTGGTGCAAATGCTACCGGGAGAGTCGCACGACGGGAACCTCGGTCACTAGCAATGGTCTTGCTGCTAAGAGAGGGTCGTGCGACATCTCAAGGGTTGGCCCACACACCAAGGGGTCAAGGGTTGGGAGGTTCATCCCAAGGGCTTGGCGTATCACCTTCACGATGGGCGTCCCTCGGTTCACAAGAGTTATTACGCTCCTTTCGGCCCTTCCTAGGCACTAGGGGGACCAAGACTTGAGGAGAACCTTGCCAAGGCTGGAAA
>SZWC01005967.1:130122-141438 GCA_023375785.1 Penium margaritaceum
CATGACAACTATGACATGTGCTCAAGCCTCGAGTACACTGCCCTTGATGACATGTCGAACCATCTCATGTTCCTTCATTGGAAAAAACATTGTATTCTGGAGAAGAGAACGGCCAAGGAAGCAGCCCAGGTACACCAGAGAAGCTCGTTCATCACCATGACTATGGCATAACCCTCGACTAATCCTTCCTCTACCGCCGCTTCTTCCTGTACCTTTGCCTGTCCATCTTCACAGGCAGTCATGTACCAATTTCATTACAGTAACCACTTAGGGGAAGAAGGGGAGAAGGGACGTCGAAAGAGGCTGAAGCAGACCACACCGACGTGTAGTGACAGTAGAATGGCTAGCTATTCCTACAAATTGAATGGAATCCTTTGTTGTACAGAGTACTAGTATTCCCTTTACTTGAGTAGGATTATACTTGGTGTGTAGGTAGCATTCACACAAACGATAACTTCGTGCTCATCATAGCGTAGCCGCGTTATAGCAACAATAGCAGTTAAGACCTAGTATTCTAATGCTTTTACTTCTAGTAGGAGTAAAGAGGATCCTCTCTCAATTGCTGTTATCTTACATTCAGGAAGGTACAAGTATGTTGACACAACCGAGTGGTCCATTATGAGTTTGTCCTATGGAGCATGTTGCTCGTGATGATGCTTGTGGGAAGGCTCATTTTGTATGTCATAAGGATGAGCTTGGGCCTCATATCTCGTCCTGGCCTGACGAGTCACATGTTTATGCCGTGCATCATTGTTTGGAGCCATCTAGTGAGTGTTGAGCAGAGGCTGAGTGCTCCATAGCGAGTGTTTATTAACAATGATAGGTCACACAATGAGTAGCACCTGGATCATTGACTCCAGTGCCACTCATGACATGACCTGTCCTCAATTAAAATTCATCATTCATGGTCCCGTTGGTTTTGTTTTGTCTGTTTATGCAGGGTCTGGGCTGACCCTACTGTTTAAGGTGTTGGGGTTGTGTGCTCTCCTTGTCTGTCTGATTCCATGAACGTTTGCCATGTGAATGTTGTCCCTCCTTTTGAGCTCATCTTGCTCCCAGTATGTACTTGTACGAGGATGGGTCTCGCTGTTGATCACTTTACTGACTCTTCCATAATGGGTGCTACTTGCATACCGAGCAACTAAGATGAGTTGCAGTAGCTCATGTAGTAGCAATGTTAGCCATGCTAGCTTGCCTAGGAGTAGTGCAAGGTGTGCTACATTATTCACCAAAGTGGATGTTGATACCTTGTTATGTGTTACTGTATTTCTCAACAACGGCATGCCTGCTCTAGATTGAATCGTAATAGTGTGAACACTCCCAACATTGCTAGCAACAACATGAGCCCGGTTAACACTGTCTGGATTTGTATGGCATTGTGAACATAGTCTAGAATTTACTGGTAACTTGCTGAATCGTATTAGTAGTTGACGTTACCTTGCTAGTTGTGACAACCTGGTTATGATCAGTTGGCAATAAGAAGTTTACAGGCCCTGGTCAATTGTGAAAGAACACAAGCATCGAACAAAACATCGAGGCACCATTAAGCTGTGTGCCAATACTCCATAGAATTTTCTCATCAATGCCGTACAATACCAAAGAAATGTGGGATGGTAGATCCAAATCCCTCCTTCAGTTTTCTATAAACATTTCGTGCACCTTCAAATGTAGAAGATCATGTTTTGCAAAAATGTAGTAGATGAAGGAGGGCCGTACTGGCTTTACCACAATGACCTCTACAGAACAACCTTACTAGCCAAATGCTAATTCTTGGTATACTTTGTAAGCATCTTTATGTCCACCTCCCTCTTTGCTGATTGATGACAACATATTCAGAATGGAGAGTAGATGAGCAGTTTTGTGATAAACCTGCGGTACCTCAATGCTAAAATCTATTCCTAAAAGTCATGGACTGCACGAGTGAAGAGACAAGTGAGGATCATGAGAAATGCTAAGAAATTTGTAGCTACTACAAAGTTAGAAGACAAAGTGGCATTGCCTATTGAATTTGCGAGAAGGTCTGATGGCCATGGGACCTATACTGGTCATGTCCCACACATCACAATTTGATCGAGGCTGTAGACGTGAAATAGTGCTCCTTGCACATTGTCATCCATACCATGTCATTAAGAGGTTACTCCTCTAGACGAGAAGGGTGACATCATTGGGTTCAATTTGAGGGGTATAGCTCGTACCTTAGAAGCGTCCCTAACGTAAAAAATCTTGAAGTTACACCCTTGGAGACAGTGAGCATTTAAGATCCAACCCATCCACCATGGTGTCTTGCACATGAGTATTATTTGCCGCCTCATCTTTGGCATATGTCAAAGTACATGCCTTGGTTATGTGAATAATACGTGCTAAGGAACATGCCTTCAAATATGCAATTTCACAGAAAAGTGGCATAAACAAGCATTATCCCAGTCACAAAGTATGACAAGTAAAGCTAGACCATGTGATGTCACATTTTGATTGACAATGCTCAACATATATCCATAACTTCATGGGAAACGGCAAGGGACGAGAATGTATGCTACTTATAATAGAAAGCGTACATGAGAATGTCCCATGAGTAACTAAGCTCGTTCTAAGTGAATCCATAACCTTCATGTCCGTAGATTGTGGCACAAGTTGACAGTATCCAGCATGTACAGATTGGCCATCTCTTGATTCATCGGCCCACTAGCACTGAGTGCACAATGTACTCATGACCTGTCACAAGCCATAAAGATGGCGACAAACCTCGCCATTAAACTCATAAATGTGACACATTGATCAATACACTTGGCTATGGTATCAAATGCATGGCATTTGCCTTGGCATGTTTCCCTATATCTTGGTTGGTAGACAACCAGATGTGCTCTTCCATTGATAAAGGCATTATCTTTGAACACTGGTTCGACAAAAGGTCAAGCATTGGACACTAAAATCCATGTTAGAAAAGTGTTCAGTGAGGAAATCCCCTATGCTGGTTGGAACACCCTGACATGCTCATAATGGACATGATATTGCTTGACATAACATAATACATATTACATGATATCAATTTTCTTCGTTCAATGTGTTGTGACGGATGAGTCAAAGATTTGGATGTGTTGAGGAATATCTCTATGACCACATACATAATGGATTAGGCTAGAAACTGCTTTTACAATTTGAGGGGAAGATTAGGTATGACGTGACAATACTAGTAGTCAAGGCCTGTGAGGTGACCTTCAAATGTTTTGCTCGTAGGGCGTAGTGCTTTGGGAGAGGTATGGCATCATACAAAGAAACATGGATGAACACGAATGTTGCGGTCAAGGCGCGCCAGCTCAACGTGAAGGATAGAGGAAAACAGTAAAGTAACGCACCCCCACATTTGGCCCAAAGCGCTAAGCCATTTACTAGGTAAAGTTTTATGTTTTGCCTCTTGGGCGTTGACTCATGGTGTTCTTGCCTCAGCCAAAAAAACCTCAAAACTGTGCAACAAAATGACTTTTGGGAAACCCTCCTCATTATGTTGAGGGGTTGTGGGTTTTGTTGGGATTTGGGAACCTCCTAAGCCCCGCGGTAGCAAAAGCTGGGAGGTTCCCTTTCGACGAAGGGGGAGTTAAGTCTACCAACCGTTTTTGCACATGCATTTTTATTGGGGAAGTCAAAAGTGACCAGCTATCTGGTGAAAGTGCTACGAGTCAATGGTAGATGGGCCATTGATTCGAGTTGGCTATGGCGCCGGGGAAAACCACCTGAGGAGGAAAATCGATGATGAAGAACATCATTTCGTAGTCTTGGCATCAGGAGTACAAAGGCGTGATGTGGATGTCACCAAATGGCTTATGAGTGGTCACATTGATGATTTCAATTGCTGATAAACATTGTATTCATTCATCTACTAATGAAGTCATGGAAAAATTACCCGAGAAGAAGTAGCCTGGCCTAAAAGGGAATGCTGTTCAACATAGGAAGTCAACTAATCGACTTTTCCTAGTTTGGAACCCTAGAAATTGGCTTCTTTCTCAGAAGTGAGGTGGCCGAAAAACTAAGGGACCGTGCAACAAAATCGAGTTTCTAGGAACAAGAGTTCAAAATCACATTGGTGCTACTTGCGCTCTTTCGAGTTCGTAGGAGCACAAAGAACGTTATCGTTGCCAACTTTTGACAGGGTGTAGAACTAGTTTGCTCCTCATTTGAGTGCGTTTTGGAGATGAATCGAAGAGCACAGTTTGAACGAAAAAATGGTGCACTATACCCTGCTTTGCTCCAAGGAAATGGTTCTCTTGGCCCAGTCCCATTTCCGACTGTTGACCATGGCAACACGTCGAAACATTGCCGCGAAAGTGATAAAATCCTTCCAGCATGAAATATGACGCGGTAGGGCAGCCTGACAAATTTGGCATTACTAGTTGGCATTTGAAAATAGTTGAGTTTGCTAACATCGAAGTTCTAGAAACACAAGAAACTTCTCGTTGAAAGGGAATTTAATCTGCTTGATTGAACAATGTGGATGTCGGTGGCATGTGTGTGGGTTGACAGGGCACAAAACAACATCGTCACGAAGGCATTTTGAACCTAAAAACAGTATTTTTTGGCAAATTCTCCGATGTTAACGCGCTCGCACTCATAGGAATGTGGTTGGGGGTGTGCCAGAGTGTTGCTAGTAACACCTCCAAGAACTCCCCCATTTTGCTCCGTGAAAGGCTGCAAACTAGGAACAAAAGTTACTTCCATGCGCGTGAACAGAGTGCTTCATATGGAACGTGCATCGATCTTGAAAGGCTTGACTGTATTGTTTGTTTTTCCCTATTGAACTCGAGTTCCTAGGAACTCAAAATTTTCGCACAATCCATTAGGGCTGGTTTGGATTTGACTGAGTAAGAAGTATGATTCGACTTCTGAAGTTGGTGACTCGAGCCACGGTCGAAAGGTACTCGACACCTTCCGAGGTGGCACTTAACGACTGGTGTGGTCGATGGTGATCTCGTTGGAAGAGACCAATCCTGTGTTACTCCACGTCAACAGTTATCTAAGGACGGCGCAGTTCTCCGACTCTGGACTTGGAATCCGAGTGCCGAAGTCGGATGTGACATCCGTGTTGCCGAAACCAAACACACCCTGAGATGAATACTGAATTCATTGACAACCGAACGCGGAAATGAAGGGTGAGGCTGGTTGCGGTTGGAATCGGTGGTAGTACGCTACAGGGCACAGGCTTTGGTCAACATAGTTGAGGATGTCGTGGGTCCACAAGTTGCCCACACATTTCGTCTCACTCAGAAAGCCGGTCATGAGTCGTATGCTTATGGTCACGTCCAAAGGTTGACCCAGCTACCAAAGACTGGTATCGAACTTTCAACCATCGCTACTTCATCTTGATTGGTGGAAGGTTGTTGGTTGAAATGATATCGGCCGTTAATTGGTGCGCTGAGTGGGACCCCTTAAGTTAGTTGAACACGAGGTGGAGGAGCCCCATCCGGACGGATAAACATGGAGGGTCAAGTTGGATTGCCTAGACAACGTTCCTGGCAAAAACCCCGCGGACAGCACTTGCGATAATGATGGTTGAACTCGTCCAACCATGGATTCAACCACACAACCAGCCTCACCCGAACTGACGTGTCACGTTCAAGGAGCCCAAATTGGCCCTTGCGACCACACAAACCTCGTGTTCAATGCTGCCATGTCAGTCTTCGTGGCCACACAACATTGGGTGCGGCTGGTTGTCGCTGGTCGATCGTTGAACGCTACAGGATAGTTGCGCATTGTTTTGGACTCAGGAGTCCACACTTAACGCCGCCTAACAGTCATCATTATCGCCAGTCAGAAGACTGGCGTAGCCGGTCTGGTCCGGAGTGACTCTTCGCGAACGCGGACGCACGTCGAAGTTCCAACAATCGACGTTCGCACGTGGTTGGTGGACGTATAGATTGTTGTGTCATTGTTCTGTGTCGGGCCCGCTAGGGTCGTTGGAGGAGGGAAGCACGATGTTCATCCGGACGGATCAACTTCGAAGTACCGAGCCACGCAAACTAGACGACTGAGGCGATAACCCCGCGGACAGGAACTACTGGACATCGCTGGAATCGATCGTTGAGGCGGCCCTACTATGCATTCCAACGACAACCTGCCGCACGAGAAAAATGCAATGATAACGCCCTTTTGGAAGTAGCACACAAAAATGGCGCCCCACCAAAGCAAGCACGCAAAAATGGCACCCCCCCAAAGCAAGCACGCAAAATTGCCCCCCCCTCAAAGCCAGCACGCAAACATGGACCCCTTCCAGGATAGCACGCAGAAATGGCGCCCTGCAAAAATGACACCCCACTAAGTAGCACGCAAAAATAGCACCCCCCATGTAGCGATGCCACGTCATCCACCTAAGTTTGCAAAATATCACGGGTCAGTCTACTTTTGCTTTCGATTTCTCTCCCATAAAAAACTGCTATATTTCAGACAAAATAAGATTGACGCCAGAAACGTTTTTATCGTAATCTTTGGTCGAACAGGACCCTCCCATTGCCATTCGTGTCCTTTTTTTTCCGTCCCTCCTCCTAAGCCGGTTGGCTCCATTTTTTTTCTATTTTTTGCCGTTAAGTCGAATGCTGTTTGCCCCGCTTTTTTTCTTACTTTTTCTCTCATCGAAGCCAACTACGAGTGGGAGAGGGTGGGGGAGGCGACAGCGGGGCAGATCGCCTTTGAAGGCGATTTGCCCTGCTTTTTTTTTCTTCTCGCGTCGAAGCCAACAGAGAGGAGGAGGATGGGGGAGGCGAAAGCGGTGCAGATCGCCTTCCAAGGCGATCTGCCCCGTTTTTTTTTTTCCTCGCGTGGAATCCAACTGAGAGGGGGGGAGAGGGAGGGGGAGGCGAAAGCAGGCAGATCGCTTTCGACGCGAAAAAGAAAAACCGAAGAAAAACGGCCTTAGACGCGATGGGGAAAAAAAGGCGCGATTGGATGTTATAAGGTCGTGTTCCGCCGAGGGTTTATATCACTGTCTTTCTCAAGTCAAGTCGGTTGTGTCCAGATATTGCAATGTTTTTGCATGAGAGACCTCGGACGGAAAAATGGACAGGCAAAACATCAATCGCAAAGTTGGGTCGCTGACGTGGCGTCGCCGGAGGGGGGGATGCTGTTTTTGCGTGCTAGTTAGCGGGGAGCCATTTTTGCAAGGTGCCCTTTTTGCGTGCTATCCTCGGAGTGGTCCATTTGTGCCTGCTCGCTTTGGGGGGGCGCCATTTTTGCGTGCTCTCTTTGGGGGGGTGCCATTTTTGCGTGCTTGCGATGTGGGGGCGCCAATTTTGCGTGCTACTTTCCAAATGGCGCCATTTTGCATTTTTCTCCCAGCCGCACCCCTCGTCGCGACGGCCGTGTGGTGACATCCAAACTACCCCTGAACTGCGTCTACTCTTGCGACGCGAAAAACTGCCCTCTTTCTTTCTCAAGGGCTTTTTGTCTGCGACCCACGGTTTGGAGCCAATTTTGGATTTGTGGCCCGCGGCTCGGATAAACAAATCAGATTCATCCACGTACATCACCTGTTAGAGCCTCATCTCATTTTCTGCGCGTCGAGGCCATCGTCAACGATGCCCTTACGGTGTTGCGGGTGTAGCATTGCTATTCACAGCCATGACATGTTGGGACACTTTTGAATAATCATTGCACAAATTGCAAACGTTTAGAGTAATAATCAAACAATGCTCAACATTGATGCATGAAATCCTGAAAGGAAAAATGCAAAATTTTATTTCAATATTCATCAGAATATGTGCAAAGATGTATGTTTACCTTTCTTATTTTAAAGAATCTATGTTTTCATCAATAGCCATACATACATATACAACTACATGTATTCTTTGTATTTTAATCCCTTCACAGTTATGTATAAATGTAAACATAATTCTACACAATTGAGTATTATTTATTTAGAATTTTGAATACCAATACAAGAATAAATGCATAACGTTTTCCTTACAATTGAATCCATTCTTATACATCAATATGCACATATAAATATATTTATATCTATGTATATCTATCTCTTTTTCTATGTCTATAAAGTTCTATATTTATATCTATATCTATGTATATATATATATCTTTATTCATATATACATCTATATGTATATGTATATCTATATCTGTAATGATGTCCATAGTTATATATACACATATGTATATGTATTTTTATATCCATATATACATAATTATATATCTATATCTATATGTATTCTACATCGATATTTATATCTATATCTATATCTACATATATGTCTCTCTTGATATGTATACATACATGTATTTGAATTCAACGATAACTCTTCACGAAGTCGTTCAAGCTAAGGCAAAATGACCCTTTCTTCTTTTGTACAAAGGTCATCATTACCTTCCATCGCTCTGAGAAGCAAACAGTCCACCTTTTCCTCCTCGGATTATCCCCCTCCTCTGGTCGCGCACCTTCTTCGGAGGTCATCAAGTGGTGATCCATGAAACAATTGACAAAATTACCCATGCATAAATATTAAGGACTTGTGTATGCTGGTCACAAACAAAGTGTCTCTTGTTTGCGGATGATATGACTACGTGTTGTATGCTCCTTGTGGCATTTTGCCTTCACACAAAGAATTCGTGGCTTATCTTATTCAAAATGAGAAAGCGTGGCATGGCAATGTATAGAATTAGAAAACTTGTCATATATATATGTAATTTATGAAAGAGGGGCGTCCCAAATTACCCCTCTTTTATCGTGTGTTATTTTGGAAATCTCTCGTAATCCTGCTTAGACGAAGGGCCACGACCGTCTAAAAGGTCATTTTTTTTGTTTGGCCATGTTTTTGAGGATCCTTTGGAACTGGCCGCAGCTCGGAGTCGTCATCTATATTGGCCATAAAGTGTCGCTTGCTATCAGATCTGGCAATAATTGACCGCGCTCCGTAGCCTCCGTTACTGTCTTAGCCATATTCAAGCGCGCGCTGGCTCCTCTTTCAAATTTGGCCATGAAAACGGCCGACAGAAAAAGGATCTCGCGAGAGAGCGATATTGACAAAAGGGGCCCTGTAATCACTCGGTGAACTTCTAAAATCATTCGTAATATTGAGAATTCCAAACATGGACATGAAAGGCAAAATATTCACCTTCTAGCACGCTCCAAGAAATGAAGAAGTGCAACCACAATGATAAGGAAAAAAACTACAATGATAATTTTAAGGGAATAGAAAGCATCTTAAAAACTAAAATAGGTGGTTGAAATCAAAATGTAAATACTATCCCGTCATAGAATGATAAAATGAAGAAATATAATGTCCAAAACAAACAAAATCATGAAAATTCTGAATTAGGATACGATTTGGTCTTTTAACAATTGTTTTTAAAATTTTGATAAAATGATTATGTATGGCTTAAAAATAAGTTAGACTACAAAACACAACCACTATAATTCAACTAAGATTTAAGGAACAATAAAGATCTATTTTTTATTTTACAATGAAAAATATTTCAATTCATGTATAATACAAAATAATAAGTGCATGAAATTAGTCATGTAATTTTTATACAAAGCTCCAAATATGATTAAGTGTTTCAAAAAAATAATTCCATGATTTAATATGTATGGCTAATCAAGGTCTCCAAATTTGAGAGATTTTATGAAATTTAAAAATGTGTTGAAAGCTTTTCGTAAGGAAATCTATTTTATCATTGAATTTCAATGTAATTCAAGAATTTCTCTAGAGTATCTCAATGTTTACAACTTTTGAACAGGTCTTATCTATGAAAGGAATATATTATTACGTTAAATTATATAATAACGTGTTTTAATGTTAAAATATCATCATTGTGTTTACTTAACAATGATTGCCAAATAGAAAGTTAAAACTCATGAAGAAAACTCTCAGATGAGTATTTTATTATGGAAACTGTTACATGATCATGATATGAAGCATTGATTAGGCCTCTCCATGTGCTTCTTGTTATAATTATCACGAAAATTCTGATGCACAAAAAGTTTCGATTTATTTTTCTCAATTTGGAATCCAGACATTAGAATTGAATCTCCTTTAAAATACAAGAGTATGTGCTTTAATGGGTGTTTATTATATGTTTTTCTAGATGAACGCCAAAAAGTCATGAAAAAGACAAATCAAGCTCAAAGAAATGTATGAAATGATATAGAATCCAAATTTGATTATTTATGTGATTTTTTTTTGAATTCATTTATAAGGAATATCAGTTGACCAAGTTTTTTAATCCCATGAGGGCGAGTAATTATGTTTCGATTTCAATCACCTATTAAAGTAATCAAGATGCTTTTTGTTCCCTTAAAATTCTTGCTGTAGTTTCATTTTCCTTGTCATTGTGGGTGTACTTCTTTATTTCTTGGAGCTTGCTAGAAGGTTAATGTTTCGCATTTCATGTCCATGTTTGGAACTCTCAATATTAGGAATTGCTTTAGGAGTTCACCGAGCGGTTACGGGGCTTCTTTTGTCAATATCGCTCTCTCGCGAGATCCTTTTTCCGTCGGCTGTCTTCATGGCCACATTTGAAAGGAGGAGCCGGCGCGCTCTTGAATATAGCTAAAACAGGAAGGGAGGCTGCGAAGCGCGGTCGATTATGTCCAAATCTGATTGCGAGGGACACTTTATGGCCAATACAGATGACGACTCCGAGCCGCGGCCAGTTGCAGATGGATCCTTGAAAACATGGCCAAACGAGAAAAAGGACCCTGTAAAAACGCGATTTCGCGTGGACGCCTTGAGAACATGATCCTCGCGGCGCCGCAAATTCGGGCCGGTCGCAAGAAAATGGGTCAGGACTCGCAAAATGATTCTTAACCGCGGGCCGTAAATGCAAAGACATCATCTTTCTCCCCTTTCCGACTGGGTCATGTCGTCTCTCGCCACGCTTTTGAAGATGGCCGGCGGGTTTCTTCACCCGCCGACAGTGTTCCAGTGTGGAAGCTATGGAGCGGCAAGCGGAATTTTTTCCCGAGTCGCTCAGTAGATTGCGTCAACGGGGAGCATTCATACGCCCAGCGTACAGCATGCCGTGTGCCTAAACATCTGTCTGAACACAACGTTGTAGACACGTTTTGCAGACCAGGATTCTCTTCTCATCGCACTCTCTTTGTACTGTGTCCAACAAACGATCAACGGCAATGGCATCGCCGGCGACGTACCACAACAAGCTTTCGACGCACGATGGCATTGCCATAGCCAATGCCACGTCACACGACAAGGCCTGCACCATCCTGCCCTTCCGCATCCCAATCCCACTGGCCTCCCCTTCCCTCCCAACCACGACAAACGCAGCTGCACCCACAGACGAGGGGTTGGGTTGGGCGGACGG
>SZWC01005968.1:0-18081 GCA_023375785.1 Penium margaritaceum
CACACACACACACACACACACACACACACACACACACACACACACACACACACACACACACACACACACACACACACACACACACACACACACACACACACACACACGCACACACACACACGCGCACGCGTGCGTGCGCGCGTGTTTATATGTAGACGCATCTGCAATACACCTTTTGCTACAGTCTCCCAATACAATTTTTGTTTTCTTTGTAAGTGCGGGGGGAGGAGAAGCCACCACCTGTATTCATCCGGGCCTGTATGAAGTTATGCTAGTGCATTCATTTTGCCCTCCATGCAATAAACTCCCTGCTCCACTCCCCAGACACAATTTATTTGTTTGGCTGGGAGGGGGGGTGATAAAAAAGAAGAAGATTTGCGAAGCACATGCACGAGAACAACTGAGTATTGAAGAAAGGATTTGCATTACTCTTTCCTCAACAAAGGGAGAAAAAAAAAGAAGAGAGGACCCTCCGGCATGTTTGAAAAAATCGATTTAAAAAACAGAATTACCCAAATTTAACTCAAACGGAAGATTTAATCCATCTAATTCCTATAACAAATCAAGAAGATATCATTGAACAAAACAATTTAAATGAATTATCATGAATGCATACGTTTCCATCCACTGAGGTGGTAGTGATTTGTTAAGTGAATACAAAGTAGAAAGTTACTGTGAGTGTAGTATACATAGAATGCTGAGTGTGTGAAACTGACTTGACTAACTATGCCTTGGGTGGAGAGGTAGGCAGGAAAGCTGGCTGGCAGGCTGGAAAGAGGGCAGGCAGGCAGCCAGGTAGGTGTGTCAGGCGGGACAGAGGGCGCAGGGGCAGGTGGGCAGGTGGGTAGGCTGGCAGGTGAGGAGGCAGACAGGCGAGCACTGGATGAGGCGGGAAGGCGGTAAAAATCATGCCCGCCTGCCCGCCTGCCTACCTGCAGGCTTGCCTACCTACCTCCCGACCTGCACACATGCCCACCTGTCTGTCTTACAGCCAGCGTTCTTGCCTTACTACCTTCCTGCCTGAATGTCTGATTGCCTGTCCCTTTACCAGCCTGCTCACCCTTGTGCCTGCACTCCTACCTCAGTGCCCGCTTGCCTGCCCACCTTCCTGCCCGTGTGCCTGCCCTCTCACCTGCCATCCTACCCACTCCCGTCCACCTTCCCGCCTGTCTTTCTGCCTACCTACCTGTCATCCTGTCTCTATGTCACCTTGGAACTCTATGCATTTATACCAAACGCTAGTCTTTTCCACCCATTTGGCTCGCTTCTAGGTCCCTCCTGGTATGCTCAATCTTGAGCATTGCTGATTTCATCTTGAGCTTCAAGTTTCAAGGCATCACAGTCATCCCTCTACGGTGGGTATCCCACCTCCGTCCCGTACCCATTCAAGCATCACCATTTTTATGCTTGATTGAGTGGTAGAGTTGTTTCAATTTGTTGGAAGCAAATGAAGCAGGGAAACAGTGTATCAAGCCAGAACCCATTGATCACCAAAGAAAAACCAGGAAGAATAGTGAATACAAAAAATCATGGAGAAAACGAAAAATTAGAAAACTCTAGAAAGAGCATGGAACACAAGGAAATCATTGTTTTCTTAGTGCTAGTATGGATGATGAATCTACTGAGTGTTCTGGGGACGGTGACGTCCTGAAGATGAGTGATTTTGGGTGAAATTCATCCTGGAGCTGGGTTGTTATGGACGTAAGGTACAAGTTTCCGATACGGGCACACTCCTGCTGTGACAAGAGAGATTTGAGGAAATCATTGAATCATCAAGGATATTCTCAATAGCACCCAGGTTGGACCCTAGGCTTTAGCCTGACCCTGACTCTTGTGCACTATTATCACACCCCCTACAAGATCCTAAAGACCTTGCCTCTTCTGTCTCTTAAGATTGTACTCAATAATTGATGGTTAAACTTTTCTTACATCTCAATTCTGGAGTAACTGTTTTATGGCATCAGAGCTAGGATTTCGATAGGCCATGTCCTTGCCCTTGGCCATGTTGGTTTGTGTGGCTTCCACCCGTCACGAGCGATGACACAGAGATTATCCATATACCCAGTATTGGTGGTATGGAGCAGCATTACTGGAGAGCATGACGACATGATCCATGATGCGGACGCAGCTGGCGCTTGGGCACCAATGTGTGGTGGCTCCGTGCACTAGCAACTGCTAGACAGCTGCCACGACATCCCGGGTGCTTGCCGGGGTCCTTTCCGGATTTTTTGCAGACGCTAGAGTTTTCTCGGTGGACTGGATCTCGAGCCCGGTTTGCATGTTTTGCATTGTCTGTCCACCGATCAATGCTAGACTTGTGAGTGTGACCAGTTGTAGCGTTCGGCTCAAGATTTCACATCTCTAGATCCAGACGGTGGTGCGTCCAGATACATGTGCGCAGGTTTATGGCCAAAACAGTGGTTTTAGGTCAGTTTTAGGACAAAATGACAGTGCGCATGCGTCACTTGCCGTGAGCCGCAGCAGGTATTTACATTGTGTTCTTTTCAGTTGTCATTTCTATCTGCAATAAAATTCATTTTGAGCTTCCTGACACTCGGTACGTGTCCCTACCCAGACCCTTGCAGTTCTGTCTTTGACTTGTGAGTGTTATCACACGCTGACCTAGCGCTGACGCCTAGTGTTGCGGCAAGTGGTTAGGAAGGTTCTAGGAAGTTTCTCTTGGTATCAGAGCAAATGAGCCACAACTTGTTTTGCTGTGCAGCAGAGACGCAGCAGCAGCAGCAGCAGCACTGAGTGGCAGCAGCGGCAGCCATCCACAGCAACAGCACCAGCAGGTCCTGGAAAAACCCACCACGACTACATTGTAGCGGAGACAGTGGCCATAGCCAACAACAACAGCAGCCGCAGCAAAAGCAACCGTAGCAGCAGCAGCAGCAGCGGCCAGAGGCACCTGCAAAAGCAGCGGCTACGGGCAGCAGCCATAGCAGTAGGAGCAGCAGGAGCAACTGCAGCCGCAACGACGGAGGGCAGCAGCCAGATTAGCACCCACAGCAGCTGCTGCAGTGGCAAGCAGCTGCAGCAGCAATGGCGGTGGGAAGGAGCCGAAGCAGCAGCTGCAGCAGCAGTGGCGGCTGCGAGCAACTACACGTGTTTCCGCGGCAAGCAACTGCAGTAGCAACGGCGGGGGGGGAGGGAGGGAGCCACACCGGCAGTAAGCAGCTGCTGCAGCAGCAACGGCGGTCAGCATCCGCAGCAGCAGCAATGGCAGCGGGCAGCTCCAGTAGTAGCAGCGGCTTGCATCAGCCACAACAGCAAGAGCGTGGGCAAGCAGCTGCAGCAGCGGCGACGAGCAACAGCAACAACAGCGGCAGCAACGGCGGGCAGTTGCAATAGCTGTGGCGACGGGCAGAATCCGCAGTAGCAGCAGCGGTAGCGGGCAACTGCAACAGCAGCAGCTGACAGCAGCAGCAACAGCTGACGGTAGCAGTAGCAGCTTACTACGGTAGCCACTGCAGCAGTTGCAGCGCTGCTTCGTCGCGTGCGCTGCAGAAGTGGCAGCAACAGCACGCGTAGGAGCAGGGGCAGCAGCCGCGGGGGCAGGAGCAACTGACCCCGTTGCTATTGCAGCAGTAGGAAGCTACTGTGCAGCTTCCTGCTATGACGGCTTGCCCGTGAGGGTGAGGGGGGGGGGGCGTTGAGCTCGCCCGCGGGCGAGTTCGCCGAGCGAGCTCCTCGAGCGAGCTCCCTCGACGAGCTCGCTCGAGGAGTTGAGCCATACCAAACAAAAAAAATTAAGGAATGAGGGGGAGAGGACAAGGGGGGTCCCCGAGTGGGCCACCCCAGGACAACCTCAAAAGGGGCACCCGAGGAGGTGACACATGTAAAAAGAAAAAAATGAGTGAAAAAAAACCGGGTACCCACGCNGGGGGGGGGGGCGTTGAGCTCGCCCGCGGGCGAGTTCGCCGAGCGAGCTCCTCGAGCGAGCTCCCTCGACGAGCTCGCTCGAGGAGTTGAGCCATACCAAACAAAAAAAATTAAGGAATGAGGGGGAGAGGACAAGGGGGGTCCCCGAGTGGGCCACCCCAGGACAACCTCAAAAGGGGCACCCGAGGAGGTGACACATGTAAAAAGAAAAAAACGAGTGAAAAAAAAACCGGGTACCCATGCGTTGGTGCACTAACTCGCCGTGGGTAAACGACGGAAACCGCAGCAGCAGCAGCGAAGACCACGTGAGACGCGGTAGTAGCAGCAGCGGCGAAGGTGGTCTCAGGCCACAGTCGTCCGCTGACAATGGCAACTAGAGCAGCAGCAGCATTCATAGCAATACCAGCACCGAAGGCAACTTGAGGTCGCACGGCAGTCGAGCGATAGACGTGTAGCAATCAGACATCAATGTACCACCAGCGTGGTGGCGGACGTTCTCGTGACGGTGTTACAACACATCTGACACACTGTGCTTTGATCGCCCGGCTCCCCCTGTGGCCTTGAGCCAACGGGAGCGAGTGTCTTATACACTCACCCACGCCAGGCTCCTGAGACGAGCACACCAACGTGGCAAGGGGAGCAGCCGACGCCTTGGCTGGCACCGGCAGTGCTGCTGTGGTAGGCGCCACGAGCACAATGGCAGTTGCACCCGTGGAACACGCGCCAGGCGTCCAATGGCTTTGCCTGATACTATTGCAGCGACCGATACCATGGCTGGCGCCAGTGTTGCCAGCGCCCTGCTGGGTGGTGACCGCCCTGGTTACGGTCCCGCCCTACTCCACCATCCGACTCAGAGACATCAGCTGGTACTGTTGTACCCCTCAGTAGAGCTATGGCGATGTTGTACGCCGAGCTCCAAGGTCTGAAGCGCATGGTGCAACAGCTTACAGACCATGTGGTCTCTGAGCGGGCCGTTGCCACCGTGCCGCTCCAGGCACCCCTATCTTCTTCCTCGCCATCCTCACCTCCATCAGTGTCATCTGCTGACCATTCCACACCTCCCGATCTTAGCTCCACATCTTATGCCCTCCGCTCTGTCCTGGAGTTAGTTGGATTCATCTTGACCGTTGACCCCTCCACTACTGTGAGAGTGGGTGCTCTCTGGAGATTTAGCCTTGGTGTGTGGAGAGCACAGTCGCAGCGGAAAGATAGACTTGGAGATGTCTGGAAGCCAGAGCTGGAAAATACAGGTTAATCAGATTGAACTGAGTACAGGGTATTTATACTGTCCGGCTGGCTAGCCTAGGCCTCAGCCTACTGCTTTCCTAGCTTGCTACGACAAGCTACTTGCACCTGAACTCGGTGCTCTGCTTGCAACTGAACCTGGTGCTCTACTTGCAACTAATGCCTGGTGCGAGAAGTCCCCGGACGTCGATCGTCGAGATCGACGGTCGATCTTGTCTCTCAGCGAGCCGCCTCGTTGCTCCCGTATGCCTCCCGGCGGTGGGTGTGGTCACCGTGTTGCGCACGCCACCGGGAGTGCTGCGACCGTCGCACGGTCACAGCCACCGTTCTGCTGTCGCCGTTCACCGCGGCTGTTGCCGGGAGCTCCCGGCAGCGCGCTCCCCTCGGCGGATAGCGTATCCGTTACGCTATTCGCCGAGGGGGCGAAAGCCACCCTCTCGTGGCGGTTACGGAACGCCGCATGGGGGTTGCGTGTGAAACAGCCCCCTAGCGCCGACGTGACCCTCACGTCAGCGCTTGCTTGCTCGCTGCTCCTCCTCGCGTCCGTGCATCCCCGCATCCGCACAGTCGCGGTCAAGCGGGGGTGAGCTCAACCGCGAGCCAAATTTCCGAGAAACGGAAGATGGCCCGGATGCCCCCAAATCCCGGGTGAGACCCCGAGTATGCCAGAAAAAAGGGGCACCTCGTTACAACTACAGTGGTAGTCCCTTCAGCTCGGCGTCTTTGCGCTCACACTCGGCATGCTAGGCAGTGGACTGCACATTTGGCGAGACATGCCTAGGAGGCGGCAGCAGTCGTAGCAGTGGCAGACATCACCACGGAGATGACTCTCTCGTCCCCAGTCGCAGGGTTGGTACGGCATCCCTTTGCAGCTTCTACCGGTGCGTCGGTTGAGGGGGGGATGGAGTGTCCGCCAACAACCTCTGGAGAGTGCAGGAGGGATGCGACAGACGGTGCTTCACAACAGAGCGCTCTCAGTGAGGACAGGACATCCGAGGAGTGGTCCGACGTGGAGTCGGAGACGAACGAGTGGTCCGATACAGAGTTGGAGGTAGATGTAGAGATGGAGATGGAGATGGAGACTACACTTGATGTACAAGGACAATGACCACAGAGGCAGGTATGGCAGCAAAGACCACGACCACAGAGGCAAGTGTGGCAATAGTAGTGGATGGGGCAGTAGTAGCAGTAGCGATGACAGCTGACACATGTGGAGCAGAAGTCCAGGCAGTGGGTGTGTCGACGGCCATCAACGTCGTGACAATAGCAGCAGTTGCAGTCATTGCTACTGAAGGGACGCCGGCAATGGACGCGCTTGTTGGTGCAGTCACCACTATGGTCGTCGCTCCTGTAGCAGCTGGTACAACATGTGCAGGGGTAGACTCTCCCTCAGCCACAACAGCTGCCATTGCAGAAACACATGCGGAGGGGGTACCCGGAGAGGCAAGAGATGTCGAGGTTGCCAACACTTCCGCTATGGCCAGTGCCATTGTGGTAGTTGTCTGTGGAGGTGCAGCCGTCGCAGAGGACATAGCTCAAGTAGTAGCTGATGCACCAGCAATCGAGCAGGCCCCTATGCTCGAACGTTTACGCTGTGCACTTTGCGACCAGGAGGATGCACTCGCACGTGCGGACAGGCACCTACAGGACCTCACGCTTGAGCTACGTGCAACGAGCACACGGTGGAGTACTGCAGACGCTGTAAGTTGTTGGTTAGCAGCAGTAGACGTTGAGGATGTGTACACGCTCCTCGAGGTTACTGAGTGGACGTTCCACGGTGTAGTGTGGAAACGGTCGGACTTGCGCCGGCAGTTGGAAGAGGTGATATCAGTGGATGCTTCAGCAGTGACGGCCTGTGGAGGAGCAACTGCTACTGTGGTCCACACTGTTGACAGCCGAGTGGCAGTTGTACCCACGGCATCAGATGAGCATACAGCAGTCACCCCTATAGGCGCATCTGTCATGGAGGATGCAGAGCAAGCTGCAGACCTCCGGCTCATGGTTGCCCTGTCCGACATCACTGACACGATGGCGGTTCCAGCCGATGAAACACCTTCACACGTCCAAGCTACAGTTCCCATACCCAAGCGCATGCGCTCCATGGTCAACGAGTAGGAGGTACATGTGGCTTGAGCGGAGGCGCACGTACATGGTCTCATGGCCTAGCTACGGGAGGCCAACAACCATTGTTACACTGCAGATGTTCCAGCATGGCAGGATACCGAGGAGTGCGTGGAGGATGTTCACACGTGTCTTGAGGCAGCTGAGTGGTCTTTACAGAATGCACATCGGAGACGTGCGGACGTTCAGCGGCAGGTGGACGATTGGTTGCGCACCAGTGGTTGTGAGGAGCCCCAGGACACTTTACAGGCTCCCGATGACGGCAACGATGCAGCAGAGGTAGATTCACCGACGGATGCCAACGTTCGACCAAGAGTCGACAGCCGAGTGACAGGTGCGCCAGCAGCAGCCGGTGCCTCTGCAGTAGCACCTATTGCAGATGCAGACGCTACAGATTCCGACACGTTGTTTGGTGTCGAAGCCGTGCAAGCAGCTGGCGTCCAGGCGACACACGATTCGACAGCTGACCTACGCGATGAGGCGGCAAGGCTGCAGGAGGCTGCGGCTCGGGCCAACGCGCACGCGATCGAGGTCCACCGTCAGGTTCGTTCCATGACTGACCGCCTACATGTCGCAGATGCCGCCGCCCGGCCGAGAGTCGCAGCAGAGCTTGATGAGCTATACACGTGTCTCGACGCTGTAGAGTCCGCGTGGCGATGTGCAGCTCAGTAGCTGGCAGGAATACAATTGGTGATACAGTTGGAGGAGGCCCTCAGCGCTGCACCAATCACAGTAGTAGGTGACAACAGCTGTGACGACTACGACAACAAAAATGACGACAGCGACGACGACGACAGCGGCGACGGCACTCCGGGGTGAGGCTATGTGGGAGTACATCCGACCAGCATCATTGTCACCCTTACTATTGTCTTGCAGGGGTGTGTGGCCATGGAGGAGCTAGCCTGTGTAGCCCAAGGGGGGTGTTGGTGTGTGGGCTTTGACTTGACACCCTTCTGAGGACAGTGTGGTTAGTTTGTGTCTGGCACGATGCTCCATTTGAGGTTATGCTGGTCGGGATCCGTGCACCCAGTGAGTTGTACCGGTGTGACGTGGAGATCCAGTGCCTCCATGTGGTATGTGTGTTCCATGCATGCGAGCAGGTGTGGTCGAGACCCGGACCCCGAAGACATGTTTTGAGGGTCATGGGGAGACCTTGTTGCTTTGTACCTCTTGTGTGATGTGTGGCACGTGGGTGTGTGGATTATGTGTTGCACGGTCGAGACCCGGGCAGTTGGTGAATTAGACCAGTTTCATGTGGAGACCTTGTATTGTGGTTGGTGTTTACGAAGGACAGTGAGTGTAGCCCTTCACTTGTCATTGCGGTGACGGCTGTGTCAGCCAGGGGGAGTGTTGGTTTGTGTGGCCTCCACCCGTCACGAGCAATGACGCGATGATTATACGTATACCCAGTACTGGTGGTATGGAGCGGCGTTACTGGAGAGCATGACAACATGATCCATAATGCGGACGCAGCTGGCGCTTGGGCACCTACGAGTGGTGGCTCCATGCACTAGCAGCTGCCAGGAAGCTGCCACAACATCCCGGGTGCTTGCCGGGATCCTTTCCAGATTTTCTGCAGACGCTAGAGTTTTCTCGGTGGACTCGCTCTCGAGCCCGGTTTGCATGTTTTGCATTGTCTGTCCACCGATCAATGCTAGACTTGTGCGTGTGACCAGTTGTAGCGTCCGGCTCAAGATTGTGCAACTTTAGACTCAGACGGTGGTGCGTTCAGATACATGTGTGCAGGTTTATGGCCAAAACAGTGATTTTAGGTCAGTTTGAGGACAAACTGACACTGCGCGTGCGTCACTTGCCGTGAGCTGCAGTAGGTATTAATGTTGTGTTCTTGTCAGTTGTCATTTCTCTCTGCAGTTATATTCATTTTGAGCTTCCTGACACTCTGTATGTGTCCCTACCCAGACCCTTGCAGTTTTGTCTCTGACTTGTGAGTGTTGTCACACGCTGATCTAGCGTTGACGCCTAGTGTTGCGGCAAGTGGTTAGGAAGGTTCTAGGAAGTTTCTCTGGCCACGCCCTTGCCTTTGATCACGCCCTTGCCCTAGGCTACACCCATGTCCTTGACTACGCTCCCTCCCTTGGCTGCATCCATGCCCCAGACCGTACCCTTGGCCTTGCCTCTGCCCTCCGAGTTGGCCTCGACCTTGACCTTGGTGATGCCCTCAGCCCTACTTTGGCCCTGGTATTTACCTTACTCTCGGCCATGGCCTCCATCCACCCTCAATACTAGCCTTGCCCTCAACCATGGCTCTATCATGAGCCATGGCCCTTTGGCTGCGGCCCCTGCCCTATCTTTGACCTTGAATGTGGCTCCTACCCCTACCTTTGGGTAGGGCCTCTACCTGAAGGTAGAAGCTGCTACTTTGGCTGACGACTCTGTCTCTTCCGGAAACATTGGCCTTCGGCTGAGGCCCCTGACTCTTCTGTCAACCTTGGTATCGGCCCCTGCTTCAACCACAACTGGGTTTCTGATAAAATCACAATCATACCTGGCACATTTGCATGGCTCAGTGGGGAAATCATTTCCTTTTTCACAAGGGGCAACTGTTTTAGGAACCCCAGCTGCAATTTCTTCTTTTCCCTCCATTGGATTCCCAAACCCCAAACCCCTAAAACTGTTTCTGTGACCTTCACCTTACCAACATGTCAGCCTTTGACCTCTCCACTGCTGGTGTAGCAGCAACCTCCCCAAACACCATCACCACTGTGCCTCTTCTTTTGTGTGAGGAATCCTATACAAGTCTTGGGTCACATTGGACAAACATCAGCATGTGTGGGACTTTGAACAACCCCAATTCAGAAAATCCCGGCCCAGCAGATGGGATGCACGTTGTCCACCTCCTGATAAACGCAATGGCAGAAAATCACTCTGCCCACTGCCTTCTGTAGAGGTTCCACGGCCCTGAGGAAGAGGAGGAAGAGGGGGAAGAAATAATCAAAGCAATGATAAGGAGAAAATTTCAGCAGCACCACCGAAAGCTGCACCACTTGAGGCATGCTTGTACCTTAAAACAACTCCGTGGTGAAATGAAAGGCTGAAGAAAGGCACAAGCAGCGGGAGCTTCTCGAAATTCTCATGCACCGCGGAGAGACCATGGAGCGATGCTAGAGCCACCAAATGGTAACTAAAAAAAAAAACCTGGAATGCCACCTCAAATGGCACAAATGAGCCCTCGACATTCACCTGAATTTCACACTGAGCTCACAGCTTGAGAAATTTCTCAGCTAGATGCAGATGTAGGCTTTGCATGTCTCACTAAGTCATGAAATGGAATTACATATAGCTGCTGGAAAAAGAGTGTGACCTATGTTTCTACATCCGGAAGCAGGATACATAGACAGCAGTCATAACAGTGGCTGCCCCCTCCACAGCCAACAGCATAAGTAGGCAGGGGTGGTGGTGGACAGGGGGGCGGTACCCAGAATGGCAGACATGCCACGTGCTACAATCTCCAGCAACCCGGGAAACTTTGCCAAAACTGCCTTCGTCCACTACAGCATGGAATCCAAGAGCAGATTTCTGTTGTGCAGGAATACTGGGAGAGGAGGAAGGGGCTGCAGATGCAACAGCCCCCGAAAGAAGATCTTACTCATCAGGCCCCTCCTGTCCCACCAGGGTGATCTCATGGAGAAAGGGTGTAGACCTTTCTCCACCAGCTGCGCCATAGGTGCGGTAGTTGTTAAGGGCAGCACCAGCAACTGTGGGCACCGCTCAATAATGCACTTGGAAAACTGATACCACCTTGTGCTGCTGCCACCATTGAACCAGATCCGGGATGCATTCGCTTCTTTGAATGCCTGCTCCTTGAGATGGCCAACCTCCATACACATGTTACCAACCAGGGGAGCAGGAGTGATATGCAAGAAAGCAAGGAAAGGGATGTGTTCCATGTGCATTTGTGAAGGTGCAGAAATTTGAGGACTGGAATTGGGATGGGATGCAGTGAATGCAGGAAGAGTAGGGAGCTAGGATGCCAATGCCATATGAGACTGTCGCTGCCCATTTTCTGGTCACTTCCACAGGTAGAGAAACAGATGGCCTGGTAGAATTTGAAGCAACATATACATGACATGTTTCACTTGGACCCTGTTGGGACCATTTACACAGTCCTAGCAGTGTCCAGAGAGTCTCTAAGATTTTAGGGGGTGAAAAACAGGACTGGAACAACCTGTGGGAGAGTTACTCTTGACAGAAACGTTTTTACATGCCTAACCTGCACTTGATTTATTTTTTTCCAACTCCTCACTTCACCTCTCTAGCTTAAACACTGCACACAGAATTGGCATATGCACCATCACTTCGCTTACTCAAAAGCACGTCATCATCTCTAGAAAAATGTTCATGGTTTGTGGCAAACCAACCCATTATCAACAGCACATCATCTGTTTTGGGCATGCTTTTCCTCCTTCATGCTGTTGCTGGCACATTCCCAGATGGTGCACCACCGAATCAGCACTGCCTCCCTGAGCACTTCGCTTGGAACCTGTTAATGAGGATATCATCTAACTTTTTTGAGAATTTCCCCTCTGTATGCCCTTTTTAAGGCTGAACTTTCAATGTCTCTGGACTAATTTACTGTTCATTTCTTATGGAGCTACAAATCAAGCTGAAACCATAGAAATTTGGTAGAAATTCAGGAGTTTTTGGGGCTTTGAAGTTGGGCGGGGATTTGTGCAATTTTTCAGGAGGACATATTGTTTCTGGGAGACTCGTCCAGACTGCGGCAAAGGATTACACTGCAATAATCCCGCACCATGTTTCCCCACAGAAGTACAAGCTGCCATGGCCAAAATCCGGACTCGGGGTGTGCGGCTCAGCAATACATCATTTTTTTCAGGATTTCAGTCAGTAATACGATTGGAGCTACCCAGAAATAGTTCAAACCGCATCATCCAAGAACCATGTTCACTAAAGATCAAACTTGGGAGCCTCCAAAGCTCTCCGAAAGTGCTGATAAGGTTCACATGATCTCCTATGCCTTGTGGAAGGAGGCATGGTGGAAAAATTGGCAGTTGTGGGTGCTCTGTTGAGTGGCCTTTACACTAGCATGATGCTGAGTGCAAGCACGTGTGATGCAAATCATTTTGCATAGGGGGCACTACAAACAAATGATTTCTGCATAGTTTGGTGAGTTGGAAACCTCTCTAATAGCCTTAAAATTTTTATGATTTTTTTCTATGTCCAAATTTTCAACCAAAACTCATCCCCAGCTCCCTGTATTTAAGGTACCTTTGAAACATTGCTGAACCTGCGGTGACCAGAAAGTGCACTATTTTCCTCAGGTGCTTGCACGAATGAGTGGTGAACCTCACAGGCTGACTTGCCACTTAAACTAGCACTCGAACAGGTGGGTTTTTCTGACTTCAATCCGTTGCCAGGCATGCATCGTGTGATGTGCCCAACATTTTCATCAAATATCCTGTCACTGCCCACACATTCTGAGCTGCTGAACTGCCATTACTTCACGCCCTGCCGGCTAATTTCCTGATACAAAACACACTCATTGTGTCATGCGGCATGGACTTCTTGGCCTGTGTGCGAGGCAAATGCATCATCTTTCCTTCGTAAGGGGGACTAGTCAGTCCACCCATCCATTGCAGCTTGTCCACTTCGATGTGCTCAGCCCTCTCCCGATAGAATCTCTTGGAGATTAAACAAAATCTATCCACACCCTCGGAGCATCCACAGTCATCCAGGTCTGGTCATTATGATGCCACGCCCAAGTGTCATGTGGATTTTTTTGAACACCCATCACTTCAGTCTGGAGATCCAGACTCGACCTGGTCCAATTTTCATTGAGGGAATTGATGGTGCCTGACTGACAGGCTGGATCTTTGAATGGTAGAGTGACTGAAATCATGAAAGCTACACAGATGCTTGGAGTGGGGTGAGGGGGGCGGGGGTTGAGCTATATGCCTCTCCTGGGCATCACAGCTGTGACCTGGCACAGTGGAAGGAGAGGGTGTGTAGAATGCACAAAAGAATAGGCCAAGTACATAGGATTTGGCTCTGCCTCATCTGAGGCTACATGGATCCATTCCTTGCTGAGTGAGGAACCTGTGCCCCTCACCCACATCCTCATGAAAATGTGACATCTGCTGTCACATTTTTATGCCACTCGCCCGCATTCCATCACAAATTATTATGGCGCTCTCGACAGCTATACAAAACACATCAATAAAGAACATCAGTTTGTGTGTCAGTTTCTTACCCATGGCCTCGTCAGTGTGGTGGATGTGTGCACACAGAAGCAGTTGGCCAATTTGTTGACCAAGTCATTTTCCAGAACCTTGTAAAGTTGAAACGTGGGTGGCACGAAAATAAGATGTTGTTCTAGCACCCTTACAACCTACTGTAAGATTCACAGGAGTATGTCCCCTTGTTGGTGTGTGTTCATGCATGGAAGGCTGGGGCCTGGGACTCGGCTGAGTGGTTCCCATGTAACCAAAATTCTGCAGCTGGGTTGTGGCAAGACTAGTGGATGTAGCATCCAAGTTCAAGCGCAGGTGGAACGCACTCCTGTTCCCATAAGATATTCCTCTTATTTATGTTTCCAAATCCATTGTAGAGATGAGTTGCTGATTTTTTATTTTGTTTGTTTGTTGTTTCCATGACAGATGAATAAAGAAAACAACACTAAAAGCTGGGTTTTCATGGCAGTAAAGATTACCTCTTTTTTGGCCATGGTTGAGTCGACTCTCCGTGCCATTTTCCTCTGGCATCCTGTGCATAAAGGTTCTGCTCAGCAATAATCAAATGCCTCATGCTTCAATGTGGCTTCCACCGGGACATTGGTGGTATGTGTGGAAGCATTGATACTTGTGGAACTGCATAAGTCATTGTTTGTCTACGACTTGTTCGTACAAAAGTCACGAGGTTAGAGGGATTATGAGTGACACCTCACCCGTAATCCCTCTAACACAGCAGATGCCTTAACACAGCAAAGGCTTTCCTATCTCATCAGGTGGATTATCTTTTTCCACCTTGCAGTTTGAAGCCACGTTAAATGTCCAAGCAACTGTGATGTTCCTCAACACAGCGTGAGTACCAGAAGCACAAGCACCATAACCAGGGACACAAACCAGTGTTTTGGTCTCAGAACTGCAGATGCAAGATTGGCCTGCCCCATGTCATTGCCGCGCAAGAAGGTGCAGTTTCCAGAGGAAGGGTTGGTTGTGACTACCTGGGCCACTCCCCCGAAGTCGCATGCCATGGAAGACTGGTTGCTGAACTGGTAGAACTGGTTGAAGACATAAGAGGAAATATTTTTGAGGTTCCCATTGAAGTAGCAGCTGCCACCCACAAGTGCTGCAGTACAGTCGTTGACCTGCTTGTCCCCGCAAGCGTATGTGACGGCTCTTGAAAGATGGTCGTCGTTTGCATCAGGTTTGGCAATGCACCACTGTGCAGGAAGGAGCGAGAGATCACGGGCAGAGGCAAGAGTGGAAGAGGGCCGCCCTTGTCCAGTGAGGTCAAGCATGTACTTCGGTGTGCCGTCAGACCGAAAGATTCCCCAGTGGCGCTCAAAAGCACCGGCCCCAGTGTTCTTGCGGTCTTCATCTGTCAGGCCAAAGAGGTAGCCAGGGATGTCCTTGCCCGGGCGGAGGGGCGTGCCGACGCCTCTAGACATATGGTGTATGATTTGGTTTGTGAAGAGTTGTGCAAGTTGCGGTGTGGCGTAGCTGCGGGTGTCGTTCTGTCCATCAGAGGGCCACCCTATCTCACCAATCTGGACCTCAAGCTGCAAAAAATCGCATAGAAACCCATAACACACATCAAATTGATGCAAAGCTTCACCATAAGATGAAATGAATAATCAAATCTGATTTTTTATTGGGCCAAAAAGACCCTGACAAGGACCCGATGCGATTTCACTACAAAGATTAAGCTGTATATTTTCAACTGGATTTTGAGAACAGGCATGCCACCAGGCAGGTTTAGGGAACTCACGTCCGGATACCTGATGTTGGAAAGCATGGTGAGAACTGCATCGTAGGCACCATCAAAGATGTTTGTGTACGTCAGCTTTGTCTCTGGGTCCACGAAGCTCCCAGGGGAGAGTTGGGAGCTATTTGCGAGCGTTGAAGGCATATCAACAAGCACAATGGACAATGGCAGCGGATCACTCGGTGGCTGCTGAAACAGAGTGAGGAAAGGGTAGATGTTGATAGCAAATGGACCCTTTGCTGCACTCAGGATCTTGGCAATGCCCTTGACCTGCATCACAGACAATGAACCATACAAGAGAGGACACCGCAACTTGGATGAATGTCCCATGAGAAAACTTGAACGCTAGAATGAAACTATTTCATGTCTGATTTACTAGGATGGGGAATGAAAGTCAATCAGATCCAATATTCAGACAGCAGGGCAAGCTTGGAGGCTGTAGATGCTTGCTACGAAGGAATGTGGACAGGCATCAGTGAGTTAAAGGGGGCGGGAGGGGGGGGGGGGTTGGGATGTGACACTGCCAGTGAGAGCAAGCTCAAGCATAGTTACCTGTGTGCTGATGTCTGTACGGAGGGCAGCCTTGGAAGGCGGGTAAGAGGCTGAGAGGATGTCCAAGTTCAGTGGCACGGTGACTGTGACCTTTTTGGTGAGCTGCAGCTTCTGCACAGCGTTCCACATGTTCTGCAGTGCCGGCACCACCAAAGTGTTGTAGGCACCAGCGTAGCTGGATAGGAAGGGCTCGTTTCCCACAGCAATGTACCTGGTGCCAAAACCATGGCAACGATGTAAGATCTAGCACTTGCCTCCGCAAGCAAGGCCTCATATGAGCCACGGGTGAGTTTACACCAGATGCTCCTGATTTGGCTTTGAGAGACAAAAAATCAGTTCTGCGCACATGTAGTTTGATTGATGTCAAGAAAACTGCCATGGGGTGGCTGTTGACAGCTGGTGACAACGCATGCAGACGCCCACCTATCCCATTTCACAGTGGGTGTTCAAGTGCAGCTCAGGGCTTGGAAGGTTTGGCTATGAGCATGCACAGAAAGGTGCCACCTAGAGTCAGACTCCTTACCATAGTGTTTTCACCCTTGATTCTGCTTCTGGTTCCTCTCAACCATGTGAAATCAACCCCAACTCACGCATTGTCTGAGTCTGATTCAGTTCCATCATGCACAGCCATAACACAACATAAACTGTTCATTGCAGGTAAAACACGCAGAAACTGACAACCGTGCCCTGGGGACTAGAAAGCTAATGGAACTCAAGAAGCAGACCCTTTCATGCAGTGGTGGGGATCCCTGGCCCATGCGGCCCATTGGCATCCCCAACCTCTTCTTCTCAAACTTGCAAGCCAATTTTGGTCTTCCCATCCCTCTCATGGGATAACTACATGTGTGAATGATCTTTCCAGGCATCATCAGGGGATTTCCCACACTCAGTGGTGGTGATAGTGGTGGTGGTGGTGGTGATGGTGGTGGTGGTGGTGGTGGTGGTGGTGGTGGCGGCAGCGGCGGCGACGGCGGCAGCGGTGGCGGCGGCAGCGGCGGCGGCGGTGGCGGTGGCGGTGGCGGTAGATCAGGTGTAGCTTTCCTTTAGCATATGCACTTCCAATTTTCATGGTTTCTCCAAACTAAAGATTTAGTTTAACGGCTCTTGCACTTCAGTCAGATCAGGCTGCTGCACGGCTTCTGATTGAAAAATTAACTGTAAGCATTGAAACTTAGGAGTAGGATATGGTTGCACTTGGTGATGGAAACTAAGCCCAGGCACACGGGTATCGAGTATCGGGTAATAACCCGACCGGACCCGCCGAGGACGTGTCGCGAGGGACCGTTCGCCAAAAGCAACGCGGGGACGCCACCCGGATCCTCTCGGTTTGGCTGGCTGTCGACGATGTATTACTTTGTTGTCAGTTTAAGCTTGATGGTTTGCCACGTTGTACGCTGCGAACTCGTTTGTTGGCAACATGGCATGTCGGCTGACGATGTGTACAGGAGTCGAACCAACGTTTGCGTCAGTTTCATAGTTTTGGTTAATTGCCAAAGTAGGATAAGTCGGAAACATGAAACCCATTTAAATATGTTTAGCGAAAGATGCATGAACCACTTCCGACTGCAGGTGCAAGTTTTTGCCCGTGACCGGAAACTTGGCATCGCTGATACAAGTCGGACCCCAATTATCCATTGTTGACAGATGCAGCCTCGTGCAACAGCATCACAAACCACATTTATCTGTTTCTTTTTGGTTGAAACTACGCAACTTCAGGCCAGTCCGCCGCAAGCAGGTTCGCAATCCTTTCATCAGAAATGATTGCGGTGGCACTCATTACACAGCGTAGTTCATGTGCCGGTTATTCACATGGAAGTGGTTTATGGTACAAAGACACGGACTACGTGTTCTTTAGTACAAAAACTCGTAACAATCTGGAGGGTTTGTTGTGCACTTTGCTGCAAGTGTATGATCGCGTCACCTTCGATTGCCCACGTACCCTTCCGATAGCCTAGCGTAGTCGAATAGACCAAACATTAGTTTGCTGTGCAAACCTGTACGGTCTGGGGAAGACCTGTCAAACTGGGAGGCACTGACAAATCGTCACGCGGCAGCACGTGTGCCGCTGACGAACGGACGACGACCCAAAAGACGGCAGGACAGGAGAGATGAGGGTTTGGCATTCGATTCGTAATTGGCGTGGAGGGCGTGCAATTTCTAGCGTCTCCGATGAAACATAATATTCGTGAAAGTGACTTTGGCACGCGTTTTTAAGGGCACGAAATCTTAGCGCCATGCAAAAACGAGGTGGAGACGGGTTGCAGCCAGCAACGCGGGTTGCGACGCGAGACCGCCGCAACGCGGGTGGCCAGC
>SZWC01005968.1:36048-50974 GCA_023375785.1 Penium margaritaceum
TATCTCTCTCTCTCTCTCTCTCTCTCTCTCTCTCACTCACTCACTCACTCTCTCTCTTTATCTGGCTCCAGCTGGGCCTGTGACAAGGATATGCACGAGTATGGACACGACCGAGGGATCAGTGAACTGTACAAGGTAGACAAGGACAACTCACATCACAACACAATGATCTTGCTATGGAGACAAGCATAGCCTCTGAAGGAATCAATTTGCATAGAAAGATGGCAGCTAATAAGCACACTGCTGTTATTCCATCACTCCCGGTGACCGCTAGGTTTGACACCACTCACATACAGGCAGTCTACAATGGTCAACAGCTGTATTGACAGTTTCAACTTCACCTTCTCGGCTCTCTAGAACAACTTGCAGCAGTAGCGGTGTCGAACTGTGGAGCTGTTGCAAAAAAAAGAAGTTCTTTGTCGAGGTGTACTGTGTTGCTTTGCCGGAGATCACACTGGAGGTGCACAGCGTGTTGGGATAGACGTTTTGAGCGAGAAGGGAGGAGAGAGAGTGTGTGTTTGACATGCATAAGCGGAAGTCCGGAGGGGAGCGCCTCACCACCTTTGACGTGTCGTCCGGGAATTGTTAATGTTTTGTACAGTTCATGACCTCTCACATCTGGAATAGCCTATTGTCTTACACCAATTGCACTCACACACATTTTTGGGGATTAAGCTACAATGGATTCACCTGGGAATCTCACATCCAAGACTGGAATGTGTCAATGGGCCCAGTTTCTCCAGGCAACTGTTGAGTGTTCCAGAGATTCTACGAGGGATAACGTGTTAACCTCTTTTCCTCTCTCTTCATTGTTGTTCTTGGATGTGAAGGATGCATGACCTCGGACACTTTAGGATGCCCTGGTCTTTCACCATCCTTGCAAGTGGATTTTACAGTACTGATATATTTTTCCGGGTGCTGATCCTTAGGTGGCCACCGTGTTGGCCGTGGGCCATGTACTGGTGAGAAGCCAACATCTACTCAATATAGAGGACATCTTCGCCTCATCCTTCGGCCGTCTGGGTCTGTCCACCGTGCTGTGCGCATCCATGACGGTGGGTGCTCATGGCTTCCTTTGTCCCCGGTTTCTGTCTCCACTCCCTGGTGAGTTCGTTCCTTGTCTTCCGGTTGGTCTCTGTCAATACGCAAGATAGCAATGGTCTAGAAAACAGGTCCTGGCATGGGAGGCTGCCAACCACTCTTGGTGTTTCAACCAAGATAACATATCACCCTCAAACAAGGGATCCACACTTTAGTTTCGTTCAGTTTGTAACCTCACAAAGTCCGCATCAAGGTCTTTATTGTCTACCCTTGGTCGGAAACTCTGTGAGGAGTCTCAAAGGCAAGAACTGAAATGGATGCATGCAAGGTACAGGCTTTTATACTTGCAAATCTTTGCTAATGCTTCTGCACGCAGTGGCTTTGGAGGAGCCAACCTCAACCTACAGTCCTGCTTAGTGCGTCCTAAGACCACATCATCCTCAAGGCAGGCTCTAGTAAGTTTCCTAGAAGCTTCCTGTCCCTTTTTGGGCTGAAAAGAAAGCAGCGGCCGTCGCGAGGTTTGAACCTGCAACCCTTGAGCTCTGGTGCCTGTTCCAACTAGGCCACAAAGGTGTGTTTTCTATTATGATCTCCAGGAAACATACCCATTACGGGCAGTGCATTCCTGGCCTATCTCAGAACAAACCAAGGGGACGTACTCCATAGAGCAGTGCATGCCTTGTCTGTCCGAGGAGCTAGCAAGCTAGCCAGTGGACAAGGTGCATATCATTCAACAAATCTCTTCCTTGCACCTCTGTCCATCTAATCTTCACTAGGCTCTATCATTGCCTTGTGGCTCATTCTTCCTTTGCCGCACTCCTCATGCCAAAACCACGAATTCTTGCATAGTGCAAGTCGCTCTCGTGCGGCTTGGTCATACAATCAGCAAGCATGCTCTTGGTTCCGCAATGCTGCAAGTCCACCACAATCTTCATGACCAGGTAACGTGAGTATTGGTAACGTATGTTGTGTTGACATGGTGTGCCCCTTGCCATGAGTGCCGTTGATCGTACTCCCTGGTTCAACCACTGAGGAGTGGTCGAACACCTGATCTGACTTTAGATTTGGATTCCTTGGATTTTTCCATGCAGATCGAGCTCTACTGCTCCCGTTTGGGTGTGCTTGGATGCGTTGGAAAGCTTAGATCACAGGGTATAAGGATGTGATGTAATCTCACTATGCTAAGTAACAAAAACGTGTTTCAATTCAGATCTACTGAATACGACGTGTTCTACCCACTCTTGCCCGTGATCCTTGTGCTCCACACTCTTCACCATTGGTGTCCATTGGCTGGCCCAAACCTTGGTAGCATGATCTAGTGAGAGCTAGGCATCCTTGAGGGTGCCTCCACACCCACCAGAGCCAACAAAGGGTTATGGGCTCACGTGCCTAGACCGACCCTAGCTCTTCAAGTTTCACGCTACTGCCGCGCGCCATGGCAACGACCGAGCAAGAGAGCATCGGCGCCGTCTCCAAGTTTGATGGAAACGGCTTCCCCTTGTGGAGGTGGTAGTTTGAGGTCTACCTCGATGACAAGGGCCTGCTTCAGCTGGTCAACGGTGAAGAGACCGCACCTCCAGATACCGCGACGCCGGAGGAAGTGGACAAGTACAAGAAGCGAAACACGAAGGCGCTTGCATTATTGGTGTTAGCGCTAGCTCCACCGCAGCGTGCACTGATTCAAGGATGCACGGAGGCCGCGGAGGCCTGGAAGAAACTCTGCACCATCTACCAGTCCACCAACCTCGCCAATCAGCTCTTTGTCTTCAAGAGGCTTGTCACCTTCCAAGCCAACGAAGGCGACGACATCATGGAGATCCTCTAGCAGATTAAGTCCCTTACTGCCAAGTGCGTAGCCACCGGATGGAAGGTCGACCCTCAGCTGCAAGCCATGATCCTCCTTCTGGCCTTGCCAGACAGTTCGAGTCCCATGATCACCGTCGTAGGCGGCTGGTCCGCCGACGAGCTGAAGTACCCGAAGGAGGCTGAGTACATTTGCAACGAATAGATGCGGCGTGGTGGGAGAGAGAGCGGGGCAACATCAAGTTCCGCCTATGCCGTCCGCCCTCAAGGTGGAGGGGGAGGCAAGAAGGGGAAGGGTGCCAAGCAGGGCACCAAGAAAGGTGACATCGAGGGGGAGTGCTACATTTGTGGCAAACAGGGCCACTACGCACGCGATTGCCCCAACAAGAAGTCGGACCAGCCCAGGAAGGGCGGGAAGAAGGACACCCAAGCCATGATGGCCAGGGAATCTACCGACTTGACAGATCCGGAAGTCACGGTGATCGACTCCGGATCAGGCCGCCACACACAATGCAATCGGGCGGCATTCGTCACCTACGGCGCCACCGAGTGGCGCATGACAGTGGCCAACGGAAAAACAGAGTTGGCCGTGGGCGAAGGCAATGTTCGCATGGAGTCGGTGGTGAACGGGAAATTCATTCCGTGTACCATCTACGACGTGCTCCATATGCCCAACTTTGGGGCAAACCTGTTGTCAGTGAGCCGCCTTATCGCCAAGGGGCTCGAAGTACTCTTCAACAAGAAGGAGGCCATCATCCGGAAGGAGGGAGATGGCGAGGTGATTGCACGTGGCAAGAGGGAGGAGGACGTATACCTTCTTCGTACCAAAGTTCTTGCCGATGCAGTGAGGACTGACGCCGTCAACCTCGTGACGAAGGATGAAGGAAATCTGGACCTATGGCACCGCCGCCTATGTCACATCGCTTCCTCAACAGTGAGGGACATGGCGAAGAAGGAAGTGGTGTGGGGTCTTGAGGTCAAGGGCCTTGATGCAGCCAAGAATGCCATGTGCGAGCCATGCGTGGTGGGCAAGGCAACACGGCAGCCGTTTGATGGCAAAGGGACGCATGCATCGGTGAAGTTGGAGGTGGTGCACACGGATGTGTGTGGACCATTCGAGCCCTCCATTGGTGGGGCGTGCTACTTCGTCATCTTCATCGACGACCACAGCCGCAAGCTCTACCTCTACATCATCAAGAGGAAGAGTGATGTCTTGTGGTGCATGCAGGAATTTGTGGCGGCTGTGGAGCGACAAACGGAGTTGAAGGTGAAGGCGTTCCGGAGTGACAACGGTGGTGAGTACGAGGGCTGCTGGGCATGGATGAAGAGCAAGGGGATTGCGTGGCAGAAAACTACGCCACACTCTCCGCAGCAGAATGGCATCGCCGAGAGGGCAAACCGCACCATCCTAAACATGGTCCGGTCCATGTTGAGCGATGCCGGCCTCGCGCAGTGGTACTGGGGCGAGGCGGTATGGACAGCGGCGTACATCATGAACCTGACGCTCACAAAGCCGCTAAAAGACGCAGAGTCCAAGGTGTGGAAGACGCCACAAGAAGTGTGGAGTGGGAGGAAGCCAATTGTGGCACACCTCCGTACTTTTGGTTGTGTTGGACATGCTGTTGTGCAGTTACGGGAGGGGCAGAGCCCGCGGACTCGCCGGTGCATCTTCGTCGGGTACGAGAGCGGGAGCAAGGCGTACCGGCTCTTCGACCCGCGGAGGCAGCAGATCGTGAAGAGTCACGACGTCACATTGGACGAGGACAGCTGTCGGACGGATAAGGACGCGGGTCTCTCCAAGCGGGGGGAGTGGCTGCCACTCCTCGAGGAGGAGACACCGAAGGACGCAAAAGAGGGTGACGTCCCATCGACTCCAGCTAGCGAGAACCATCCGGGCAATGTTGGAGCGGCTGATTTGCATTCAGCCAAGTCGGACGATGAGTCAGAAGCGCCGGCAGCAGTGGAGCTGAATGAGGAGGCGGGAGTGAGCCTGCATCTCCACGGTCCCCGAGAGAGGGGGAGCAGGCCAGCAGTGTGAGTGGCGGCGCGAGAGGGCAGCAGCAGCAGCAGCCTCAACAACAGCAGCCCCGCAGAAGCGGACGTGCAAGGAGGACGGCAAAACGGTTCGATGCCGCGGAGGGCACCTGGACTGGGTTTGCTCGAGCATTCTTTGTGCAAGAGGAGCCCGAGACCGTCAAGGAGGCATTGCAGCAGAAGGATGGGGCTGAGTGGGAGGGAGCCATAAAATCCGAGCTTGCCTCCCACGAAGAGAACGGTACTTGGCAGCTGATTGATAGGCCGGAGGGCGCGAAAATCATCGGCTCCAAGTGGATCTTCAAGAAGAAGCTCACCAAGGAGGGGAAGGTGGAGCGGTACAAGGCACGGCTGGTCGCGAAGGGGTACGCTCAGCGAAAAGGAGAACACTACGACAAAACCTTCGCACCTGTGGTGAAGTTTGCCTCCATTCGCCCCATCCTCTCGGTGGCNAGGACGGCAAAACGGTACGATGCCGCGCAGGGCACCTGGACTGGGTTTGCTCGAGCGTTCTTTGCGCAAGAGGAGCCCGAGACCGTCAAGGAGGCATTGCAGCAGAAGGATGGGGCTGAGTGGGAGGGAGCCATAAAATCTGAGCTCGCCTCCCACGAAGAGAACGGTACTTGGCAGCTGATTGATAGGCCGGAGGGCGCGAAAATCATCGGCTCCAAGTGGATCTTCAAGAAGAAGCTCACCAAGGAGGGGAAGGTGGAGCGGTACAAGGCACGGCTGGTCGCGAAGGGGTACACTCAGCGAAAAGGAGAACACTACGACGAAACCTTCGCACTTGTGGTGAAGTTTGCCTCCATTCGCCCCATCCTCTCGGTGGCGGCGGCACGCGACTACGACCTCCACCAAATGGATGTAAAAACCGCATTCCTCAACGGCGACCTGAACAAGGAGGTCTACATGGAGGTGTCGGAGGGGGTGGACGCACCGCTGGGGAAGGTGTGCCGGCTTCGCAAGGCGCTCTACGGGTTGAAGCAAGCGCCACTCATGTGGTACGTGAAAATGGACGGCTTCATGGCCGAGCTTGGCTTCAAGCGCTGCGAGGCGGATCACAGCGTGTACGCGTGGGAGCAGCCGGGGTTGTACCAGATCGTGGTTCTTTACGTGGATGACCTCAACCTCGTGTCATGAGACATGGAGGAGCTGGTGAACCTGAAGCCGTAGCTGGGCGGTCGTTTCAAAATGACCAACATGGGCGAGCTTGTGTACTACCTCGGCGTCGCCATCAAGAGGGACCGCAAAGCACGTACGCTGGAGATGGGGCAGGCAAAGTACGTGCAAGAGGTGCTCCGTCGCTACAACATGGAGGATTGCAACGCCATCGGCACACCCATGACCACCACATGTGAGGTAAGCTCGAGCATGGGGCCAAGCACGGATGAGGAGAAGGAGGAGATGGCAGGTGTGTCATACCAGTCCGCGGTTGGGAGCATCATGTACGCCATGGTGGCGACGCGGCCCGACCTGGCCTTCGCGGAGGGCCAAGTGAGCCGCTTTGTCGCTGACCCCAGGCCGCTGCATTGGCAAGCGGTGAAGCGGATCCTCCCCTATCTCAAGGCGACAAAACAGTCGCGGCTCGTGTTTGGAGGGGGAGCGCGTGACGACTCCCTTGATTTGGTCGGCTACTCCGATGCCGACTGGGCTGGTGATGTGGATGACAGAAATTCAATGTCGGGGTATGTGATTGTGCTTGGTGGTGCAGCAGTTTCATGGGCAAGCAGGAAGTAAGACTGTGTTGCACTGTCCAGCACCGAAGCGGAGTACATCGCGCTCGCGGAAGCCGCAAAGGAGGCGATGTGGCTGCGTCGGCTGTTAAAGGAGATCGGCGTGCCGCAAAGGAAGCCGACAGTGCTCAACGTTGACAACATGATTGCCATCAGCCTGACCCAGAACCCGGTGTTACACAGGAGGACCAAGCACATCGAGATCCGGCATCACTACGCACGGGACTTGGTGGCGAAGGGAGATACGGCTATTGTGCATTGTGGCACTAAGCGCATGCTCGCCGATGCCATGACCAAGGCACAGGCAAAGGACAGGCACGATGCAAGCTGCATGGAGCTCGGAATGCACTGTGAGGTTAAAAAATGCTACAGGTTCCAAAGACAGGGCATCAAGGCTGCGGTACAAGGGGGAGATTGTTGACATGGTGTGCCTCTTGCCATGAGTGCCGTTGATCGTACTCCCTGTTTCGACCACTGAGGAGTGGTCGAAAACCTGATCTGACTTTAAATTTGGATTCCTTGGATTTTTCCATGCATGATCGAGCTTTGAATCGCTTCATTTGACTGAGTATTCAGAAAGTTAGCCTAGCCCAAAAATCGGGTGTTGGGTAGGTGGAATCTGGTACCCGCCATGGGTGACGGGGTATTCCACCGCCAGGGATCCGAGTTCATTCCTAATGGCCTCCAAATGCACCAGGGGTATGAATGAGTTAACCATAAGGACCTCCTTGACCAGGATGAACTTCTCCTTGACTTCTTGGCGAGGAAAGGCGCTTCGACGGGTCATCGTCGAAGCGCCTCCCGTTGCTCAGAGTGCAAGGCCAGGTGGTCGGCTCCACCAATGGTTTCTTTGACGGCCGTAGCAGGGGCTCTACTGCTCTGTTTTGGGCGTGCTTGGATGCGTTGGAAAGCTTAGATCACAGGATATAAGGATCTAATGTAATCTCACTATGATAAGTAACAAAAACGTGTTTTGATTCAGATCTACTGAATGCGACGTGTTCTGTCCACTCTTGCCCGTGATCCTTGTGCTCCACAATCTTCACCATTGGTGTCCATTGGCTTCCCCAAACCTTGGTAGCGTGATCTAGTGAGAGCTAGGCATCCTTGAGGGTGCCTCCACACCCACTAGAGCCAACATGTTGATGTGCTTTGTTTGCCGGGAGACGATCTCGTCTTCAGCCATCGATATGGCGCTTATGTTCTCCACATGTACGACCGTGGCATCCTTTAGTAGCACTATCCTTTCACCAAGCAAGTTGCGCAGCCACTAAGTCTCCTTGCATAACCAAGATAGAGCAACGTATTTTCCCTCAGTTGTGTACACGGAAACACAATATTGCTTCCTGCTCACCCATGAGACGGCAGCGCCATTCAAGATGGACACGTATCCAGAGGTGGATTTGGGGTCGTCAAGATTTCCTTCCCAGTCGACGTTGGTGTAGTACTTCAGGTGCAGGGGGTCCGTACCTTCTTGGCCTCCAATGACAAGGCCCATTTGACGCTAAGAATTCTCATGCAAATCCAATGGGACTTTCCTTGCTTCAAATGGTGAAGTATCCTGGAATTTACATCCGGATTTGCCTAGCGGCCATGCTCACCCGGCCATCAACTAGCACACAGACAGACAAGAGACCTACGGGTGAGTCTCGCTAATCGAGCTCACCCGTCGGGACAGCAAGCGGAGCTTGCCGTCGCTCACCAACCATCAAGGGCGAAATGCCACTCGAGGTCACAAACAACACACTAACCTAACCAGGAGTTTGGAATCTAACTAGGCATGACAGAAATAACACTAGATCCCATGTGAGCATAAAGTATGTCCGAAAGTGGATAGAACTAGGTCTGCCGGATGAAAATTCCTAGTTTTTTTAGTGGAGCTGAGGCACTGCTGAGAGGAGGGAGGCGAGCACGTGAGGGGCAGACGATGATGTCTCCCGTCCACTGGTGGCGGGGGCGCTCACTGTGTGTTACCTCCATTCTCTCCTTCAGCAGGCCCTGCGCACTCATGGCCACAACAGAGGGAAAGTATATACAGGAGAGAATTAACAAGCCCCCTTGGACATGAGTGCGGTAGATGTCCAGCCTAGCTGTTGAAGCTGGTGATGGAGGGAGGGCGAGGAAAGAGCTTTGGTAAGAAATTCGGCAAGTTGCTCTTCCCCCTTGATGGAGCAGACTTGCACTGCCCCTGCCTCAGTCGCTTCTCGGACGAAGTGATGTTTGACACTGATATGCTTCGTGCGTGTGTGAAGCATACCATCATTCGCAGCAATGCAGCGTGCTGCTGAGTTGTCACAATGATGTGGCACTGCGGGCACATGCATTCCCAATTCCTCAAGCAGTCGTCCCAACCAAATGCCCTCACATGCGGCCTCTCCCAATGCCATGTACTCCGCTTTAGCCACACTGCATGCCACACAAGACTGCTTTGCACTGCGCCATGACACTGCACTGCCCCACACACCAAACACATACCCGCCCCGGCTGCGCGCCCTTCTGTCACGTGCGTTGTCGCTGTCACAATACCCATCCAGAAGTGGACTCGATGATGGGGCAAAAACGAGGCCAGTGCCAGCAGTGTCCAGTACATAGCAAAGCAATTTCAGCAAGGCTTTGTGATGCGTGCTGCGCGGCTGCTGACCGAACTGGGCCAATACATTGACAGTGCATGAGATGTCAGGATGTGTGGTGGATGCTAGATATGACAAACTGCCAGTGATCTGTCTGTACAATGTGGGATCAAAGTCTGGTCCGTAGTTTGTGGTGTGTATGTCGACGAGATGAGCATAGACATCGGGGCTCATGGGAGTGTGCTGATGAGGCAGGTGCTGTACAAGATGCTGAAAGCGTGTGGTGAGATGTGTAATGAACCGTCCTTGATGCAGAGTGAGAGTGCGTGTGGATCTGTCTCTGGTAATGGTCATGCCCAAGAAGTTGTGTACCTCACCCATGTCCGTCATGCTGTAGTGCTGTGTAAGAAACTTTTTGGTTTGTGCAATGAGAGAGAGTGATGGGGATAGGATGAGGAGGTCGTCAACGTATACCAGCAGTGCAATAGGAATGTTGTTTACCCAGTGCAGAAAGAGGGAGGGGTCACACACACTTCGAGTGAACCCACTCGTTTCCAGTGTATGACTGATATCTTTGTTCCAGCACCTGGGTGCTTGCTTCAACCCATAGAGAGCCTTCAGCAGCAGCCACACACGGTCTGTCCCATCTTCAAACCCTTCAGGCTGCTTGATATACAGCTCTTCCTACAGCGGTCCATTGAGGAACGCATTTTTTACGTCCATTTGATGGATCTCCCAATCTTCATGTGCAGCAACACCAAGCGGTGTTCGGCTTGTCCCATACTTGCCGACAGGGGCATAGGTCTCAGTGAAATCTTGGCCGGGCACTTGGTGAAACCCCTTAGCCACCAGTCGTGCTTTGTATTTTTCAATCAGACCAGCTAAATTACGCCTCAGTTTGAAGACCCACTTTACGTCAATTACCTTCCGACCGGGTGGAAGAGGAACCACTTCAAATACTTCGTGCTCAAGAAGGGCATTGATTTCCGCCACCATGGCTTTCTCCCATTCTGCTGCGTCACTGCACCCCCTAGCCTCGGTGAGGGTGAGTGGCTCCACTAGAGCGGAGTTGTGCTCAGGAGGACTGACAGTGTGGTTAGATTGTCTGTAGTTCACTCTTGGAATATCCCGCAGTGACCGCCCCACGGGCTCGGGTGACGGGGTCACTGACTTCTCGTTCTGTTGTTGAGGCGATAAGCCCGGTGGTGAGCGCGGGGCGCTTGACTCTGTGCTGGTAAGATCTACGGGAGTTAGAAGGTCAGTAGGGATGGGATTACCCTGGTCCCCCCCTTGACGCGCAGATTGTGGAGTTGGCGTGACATCAACAAGGACAAATAATGGCACATTCACATAATGGATAGTGTTCAGGAGTGGTCATGTTGCGCACATGTCGCAACGTGCAAAATTGCTTGTAGGGCATGTGTTCCAAGAAAGATGCATCCCAACTTTCCAAAAAGCAATGACTCGCAGGGTCCCAAAACCTCCATGCCTTTGATGCATGTGAGACGCCCACAAACACGCACCAGCACCCATGCGGAATGAGTTTGTTTACGCGTTGTGGCTGTGCAAACCACACGCATGCCATTGTTCCCCTACACTCTTGCAGGACGAACGTGTGCCTTTTCCTCAAACCACCGTTCCCATGGTGTGACAGCCTTGGGTAGTGAGCCTTGTGGGACACGGTTCCACACCCACGTTACATACTTGACTGCTTCTTCCCAGAAGCCAAACGAAAATCCTGACTCTGTTAGTAGTGTGCGCAGCGAGTCACCCAGAGTCCGGTGCCACCGCTCTGCCACTCTGCTCTGTTGTGGTGTGTACGGTGCAGTGGTCTGATGTTCAATCGCTTTTGTTTTGAGGGCGACGGTCAGCGCTCCCATAAATTCACCCCAACGGTCTGTTCGCAGTTTGAGGAGCTTACAGTTAGTCTGCCGCTCCGCCAGTGCTATCCACTCAATGGTTTCCTGCTGCGCGTCCACTTTGGTCTTGAGCAACAATGCCCAGCGGAACCGACTGTAGTCATCAGTCAGCGTTAGCACATACTCATACCCGTACTGTACAGATGGAACGGACATGGGTCCCGTCAGGTCAGCCTGGACTACTTTTAGAGGGGAATTACTTTCAGTGGTGGATTTGGGGAAGACTTTCCTGTGAGCCTTTCCCTCACAACACTCAAGACAAGTGTTAGACCTCAACCCATGGGGACAGTCCTCCTGACTCAGCCCCTGTGCAGTTGTGTGCTTGACCATGTCTTCTATCAAATCTGTGTGAATGTGTGCCAGACGACGGTGTAGCAGTTTTGTGTGCTGTGCATCAGTAGCAGTTACAAAATGTACCTGTGGCCTTTGGGAATGTGTGGAGACAAGTGGAAAGAGAGTCAGACGATACAGCATGTCAGCATGCAAGGGCCCATCGACCAACAGAGCACCAGTCGCATCATAGAGAGTGCATCGTTGTGTCTGCATGGCAGAGGAAACACTGGCCTGACGATTGAGCTGACCACCAGACAACAAGTTCACTTTCAGTCTGGGTACGTACAGGACGCCAGTTAACCATACAACCCCTCCTGGTGCCTGCAGGGCCACTGTTCCCACCCCCTCAACCGCAAGCACTTCCCCAGACCCAGTCTTTACCCCTTCCACATCAGGGGCAGCATACAGCGAAGCAAAGAGCTGGCGATACGGCGACATGTGATGCGAGGCAGCAGTGTCATACAGCCATTCATGCATGGGAAGTGTGTGGGAGGTGGTGACATGACTGGCGGCTGGTGTGCGGCTGTCGGCTCTGGCACCTGGACCTCCACAGGGGTGGTCCACCCGATGGGTGGCGCAGTCGTCGGCTGCTGTGCCTCAGCCATCGAGGCGTAGACGCGTCGTGCCCACACCGGTGCCGGTACTGGCACCATTGAACAGGGAGGGAAGTAGTAAGGTCCTTGGTACATGGGCGGAGGCCACTGCTCCACGGGGTACATGGGCGGCAGCTGCGGCACCAATGGACTGAAGGTGGCTGCACCAAAGGGTGTGAGTGCACGGGCTCCACCTGCCCCCTGAGCCGCCCATGCCGGCTGCTGTAGCTGCAGGGACCGTGGTGGTGGAAGGGACTACGACTGCTGTGACGGAGTCATGATGCAAAGTAGCTCCGGGCAGGACACCAGAAATGCCCATGCTGCCCACAGTAGTTGCAGGTACGCCCCCCGGCGCCCTTGCCTCGACCACCACGCCCTCCTCCTGACTGTGCGCCTCTGCCACCTCCTCCGCCTCGACCCCCTCCATATCCAGACCCAGAGTGAGCCGATGAGGATGCCTGATGAGCTAAGGCGCTGGCGGCTGGGGTGGCTATATCACTCGCTTCTCCGCGGAGGATGTCCTCGTAGTGACGGATTTCTTCAAACACCTCCGCCAAATCTGTACGCTTGATGTCACTGATGCGTGGACGTCAAAGCAGACTTCGACGGAAGTCCTTGTAGGGTTCTCCCAGGTGAAGAAGAACTGGGTCAAGGCACTCCAACATGGAGCACGGAGCGCGGAGCCCCTGAATGCGATGGAGGAGATCCATTGCTGCATACTAGTATTCTGCTTTCGGCGCCCCTGGCTTGGGGTACCGCTGCCGCAGGCGGTCACATAGTGAAATAACCAGCATCATTCCCCTCTCCTCCTGACGGATGGAGAGGTGCTCCCACGCCTCGTACGGGCAAGGTGCACCGCTGCGCGGGTTGGTAGGATCCTCCCCTTTGCTGCCGAAACGATGGTGGCGGATGGCGTACGCTTGTTCGTCGGGGAGGGCACGGACTAGAGTGTTGAAGGGGCGTAGGAGGACGCGCTCATCGGCATCATCCGTCGACTGTGAGAGATAGAGCTCCTTGAGACCGTGTTCTGCCGCCCAAGTGAGGAAAATATCTTTCCATGCAAGAAAGTCGTGTGTGCCAAGTGGCGGTGGCGTTAAGTCATTGTGCGCCATCACCTTTGTGAGCTCGTCCCATGTGACGTTGTCGGCGGTTCCGGCGGGTTGGTTGGCAGCAGCATTGTCCCCCGGCATTGATCCGGAGGCACTCATGGTGAGTGCCGTGCTGGCCTTGGGACGGTGGCACAGGCGGTTCTCCGTCCGCTCCGCTTCACGTCGATCGTGCATGCCGATGCCCTAGACGGGGAGCACACGGCATGTGTCCTTGGAGAGAGGGNAAACGATGGTGGCGGATGGCGTACGCTTGTTCGTCGGGGAGGGCACGGACTAGAGCGTTGAAGGGGCGTAGGAGGACGTGCTCATCGGCATCATCCCTCAACGGTGAGAGATAGAGCTCCTCCAGACCGTGTTCTGCCGCCCAAGTGAGGAAGATATCTTTCCATGCAAGAAAGTCGTGTGTGCCAAGTGGCGGTGGCATTAAGTCATTGTGCGCCATCACCTTTGTGAGCTCGTCCCATGTGACGTTGTCGGCGGTTCCGGCGGGTTGGTTGGCAGCAGCATTGTCCCCCGGCATTGATCCGGAGGCACTCATGGTGAGTGCCGTGCTGGCCTTGGGACGGTGGCACAGGCGGTTCTCCGTCCGCTCCGCTTCACGTCGATCGTGCATGCCGATGCCCTAGACGGGGAGCACACGGCATGTGTCCTTGGAGAGAGGGTCGGAACTTCTGTTGAATTGCCCTCCTCCCCCCCCCCTTTTCATCTCTTCTCGTTGCTTCGGCCGCCCCTCTCGCGGCCGTCCGTCCGCAGACAGTCCTCTTGGCGGGGACGTCGTCCCTCCCCCCTTTCTTGCGCGGCTCTCTGACTGCGTTCAGCCCCGCGAGGGTTTGGCAGTCCTGCGCGCGCGCTACTCCAGCAGCAGCGGCCTGCTTCTTTGGCGGTTTTGGCCGTCGTAGTCTCTTGCAGCCGCTTTCCTCCACTGTTCTCGCTCTGCACTGTTCCCCACGCCCTGCGATCAGGGCTCTGATACCATAAGAATGCTCATGCAAATCCAATGGGACTTTCCTTGCTTCAAATGGTGAAGTATCCTAGAAGTTACGTTCGGGTTTACCTAGCGGCCATGCTCACCCGGCCATTGACTAGTATGTCGGAAAGTGGACAGAACTAGGTATGCCGGATGAAAATTCCTAGTTTGTCGATTGGAGCTGAGGCATTGCTGAGAGGAGGGAGGCAAGCACATGAGGGGCAGACGATGATGTCGCCCGTCCACTGGTGGCGGGTGCGCTCATTGTGTGTCACCTCCACTCTCTGCTTCAGAAGGCCCTGCGTACTCATGGCCACAACAGAGGGAAATTATATACAGGAGAGAATCAAAAGATGCATCTACTGTAGGTAGCGCGACATGCGCTTGACTTCCTGCCAATGTTGTGGCCCTGGATTGGCCACAAACCTGCTCACTTGTCCCACAGTAAAGCAGATGTCCGGACGAGTCCCTACCATAGCGTACATGATGCTACCCACGGCGGACTGGTAGGGGATGTCTTGCATCCCCCTTTTGTCTACCTTGTTTCTTGGCGAGATGGAGGCCTTCAGCTTCGTATCGGTTGTCATTGGGGGGCCAACAGGTTTGCAGTCTTCCATGTGGTAGAGCTTCAGTACCTCACCGATGTATTTGGTTTGGTTGAGTTCAATGGTGCCTGCTGCTCAGTTGCGCTGGATGGAGATCCCGAGGTAGTACTTAAGAGGACCCATGTCCTTCATCTTGAACCTTTTGCTGAGATCAGACTTCAGCTCATCCAGTAGCTCAACCGAAGACAAACAGATGATCAGATCATCCACATACAACGC
>SZWC01005968.1:57348-109570 GCA_023375785.1 Penium margaritaceum
TTGCTCCTCCTTTCTCATGGCTTTTTCTTTCCACTTTCCCACTTTGTCTCTTCTCCCTCGCTCCCTCTCTCCCTCCCTGCCACGTCCTCTCACCTTCCCCCTCTCGCTCCTTGCCCCTCGCCTTCCTGTCTTCTACTGCCTCTCTCTTCTTTGTGCCCCTTTTCTGTGTCTGACTTCCCACTGTTCCCTCTCTCCTTGCCATGGTGCCCTCTCTCCCCCTTGTGTCATGGTCCGCTATCATCCGCCTGCTATCCCTCAGCCGTTGGACGTTTTTTGGAGACGTTGTGTTCTCTTTTCTCGGGCTCCTCTTGCTGCTGCCCCCTCGTGTTCTCCCCATCCCCTAACAAACTTCCCTAAATACACAACTTTCACCATCATTGCCTCTCCTCCTCCTCTTGTGGCTTGGTCATCGTGTATTCGGTCGTTCCTCACGTCTCTAACTCCTCAATCTGTTCTGAGCAGCGTTATGGCTGACTTTTACTTGTCACACGCCTTGGCCACCGTGGCTGCAGCTCGCGCAGCTCGCAAACAAACATCGTTCATGATGCCTCCTTTTGCGTGCCCAGTCCCCCTGCCTCTAGTGGCCTCGACTTTGATGAATCCGACGCTCTCTCCCCTCACACTATAGCTGCGGTCACAGTCACCTCTGTCCTCACCGTTGTTTGTGGTCCCCTTCTCCCACCGCTTCCTCCGCGCCCTCCCCTCCCTCGCCCTCCCCATCTCCGGCTTTTTGCTGCCATCTTGGATGCCCTTCCTGCTTGCCCCGCCAATGAGCCCTCTGTCTTCCCCTTACCTGCCCCACCATTGCCTGCTGGTGCTGTCGACATAGGTGTCGCTCTCGGTGGTGTTGGGGACGGTGTTGTTGCTGGCGCTCCTCGTGGTGCAGTCACCCTCCCTGGTGCCGCCTCTGTCGTCGGTGTCATTGCCCCCAGTGTCGTTGCTACTGATCCCGGCCCTAACCCTGCTGGCGTGGCCAGTGCTTCTGGCGGTCTTGGTGCAGCGGTTGGTGTGCTCTTTACGGCAGGTGGCCCCGGTGGTGCCGTCGAGGCAGGTGGTTCCGGCGGCGCTGTCTCCGCCAGTGACGCCAGTTTTCTTGGTGGTGTCACTGCTGCCGGTGTCACTGTCCCCGTGGGTGGTGTTGTCCTGGCCGGTGGAGCCTTCCCTGTGGGTGCCCTTCCCTTGGACTTCCTTGTCCGCACAGAGGCTCACCTTGATGCCATGACACTCGCCGTTGCCCAGCTTGTGGGCCTTGGCCTTCACCCGGCATCGTCCTCCGCCTTGATGTCCCTGACCCTTGCTCCCGGCACATCACCGGCACCCCGTTTAGCGATTGATCCCCTTGTTTTATCTCCTGGACCCACATGCACGGCCTACGGGAGCAATACGACCCTACTCCTCTCCTGCTTATTACACAACCCGATTTTGGTGTCCTTACTTTCCACCTCCTCTACTCGGCTGCACCCACCGTCTCTCACTGCCAGCTCGATCGGTTTGCACCAACAGCCACCCTTCCTCCTTGACTTCATGAGGCGTGGTTTGCCCTTCTCGTCCTATACTCGTCTAACTCACTTGGCTCTGCCCCGTCCCTTCTTTGATTATCTCCGTGCCCTCTGTCCCATGGTGCCTACCTGACTGATCAGGCCTTTGTCACCACTGTCATTGCTGGCCTTGGCCCCATATTTTCTGGCTCCCTCACTTCTTTCCCCCTTATCCTCATGCTTCACATTGTGTACCAGACACCAGGCACCGTCTGGCCGGACTTTTTGGACGGCCTTCGCTCCTTCCAGATTGTGTCTCAGCCCGCTGAGACTCTCACCGAGCTGGTCATCCTTGAACCTCTCCCTGGCATCCTCCCTCCCCCAGCTGCCCACGCCCTTGCTATTTGTGCCATGCCCGACAGCAATGGCGGTGGTGGCGGCGGTGGTGGTGGTGGTGGTGGTGGTGGTGGTGGTGGTGGTGGCGGTGGTGGTGGTGCTTGTCCGTCCACATGCTAAAACTATGCGGTCATGGGTCATCGCCATGATGTGTGCCCCCTCCCTCCATTTCTGAATCTTCGTGAGCACATTGATCTCCAGTGTGCTCTCTTTTGTGGCCGTGGGTAGGTCGACCCTGCTAGTCTACCTCTTGTGGTCTTCACAGGGGTCGTTCCAGCTGCCGTCCCTACCGGCCCACCACTTCTTGTCGCAGCTGCTCCCCCCCTTATGGAGGATGTGATCGTTGCTCTTATTTGTCGCATCCTCACCGAGGGCATGCTTGACGGCTCGCCTCCTGCCAGTACGTTGACCTTGTTTGACTTGCTTGCCGTTCCTACCTCCTGTCCTTCTCCCGAGGCCATCCTTTCCCGCCGGAGGTTCCATCGTCGTGCACGATGGCGTTTTGCCTCCTCTCTGGCACTCCGTGTGATGCATCCTCGTCTTGGGTCATCGGCGGTGCTGCGAAAAACCACATGTGTCCCTTCTGTGAGCGTTTCATGATGTTTAGCACTGTTTCTGTGATCACCTTGGTGTACATGGGTGATGGTGCCCCCCTCCTTGTCCTCGGTGTCGGCACTGTTTACTTGACCTTTCTGATAGATGATCTTTCCCTGTCTTCTGTCCTCTTCATCCCATCTCTTGACTTCCCCCTCCTCTCCGTTTAGGCTCTCGACATTTGTAGGTTTGGCCACATACGCCCTCGGTCTAGTTGCTGTTGCCGATCGTGGTAGTGGCCATGTTGTCCTCAGCAGTAATCATCCTCCCAATGAGGGTTTGTATCAGGTTCTTGGCTCCCACTCCATTTCTCGCGTTGTGGATGCTGTCGCTCTTGTCACCCTTTCTCGTTCTGCTCTCTCGCATCTCCTGCATCCCCACCTTTGCCACCTTCCTGCCTCTATGGTTGCCTTGCTCTTGCGCACTATGCCCGCTGATGGTCTGTCTGATCCATTGTTTTGTGCCCCGTGTATTGCCGATTGCACCTTTTGTGCTAATGGCAAGATAAACCGTCTCCCTTTTCCTTCCTCCCCCTCATGTGTGTCCGCCCCACTCAAACTCGTCCATGCGGAAATCCTTGGCCCCCTCTAGGATGTGTCTCTTGCTGATCATGCTACGTACATTCTCAGCCTGATTGATGACTACTCCCGGTTCATGTGGGTCTTCTTCTTGCGAGCTAAGAGTAATGTCGCTCAGACTATCCAGTTGTGGTGGGCGTCCACCCAGCAACAGAGTCACCACCAGCTCCTTGATGAAGGGGTTGGTCCTTAAACCTCTCCTCCTGCCACACCTTAACACACGTTTTCCAAATGTTCAGGTCTCTTGGAGTCTTTTTCTTTTGAGAATATGTTGTGAATGGTGTGATTATGGAACCAAATTCCCAGTAACCCCTTGTCCTGTCATGTCTCGCCCTATGAGATATGATATGGGCTCTATGAAATTTTCCGACTGGAGCCTGTCTTAAACTCAGTGGATTTCATCTAGTACACTGAGGATCAACAACAGTCCAATTTGCCTCATTGTGGTATTCCTTTTCTGTTCCTTGACATCACTCTTTGTTCTAAAGCGTGATACTTCTGGATCTGATGCACCAATGGATCACCAAGTCCCGCAATGACGTTTCCTTCAGAGAATTGTTCAAGCATGACCTTTATCAGCATCCTTCATTNTTCAGGTCTCTTGGAGTCTTTTTCTTTTGAGAATATGTTGTGAATGATGTGATTATGGAACCAAATTCCCAGTAGCCCCTTGTCCTGTCATGTCTCGCCCTATGAGATATGATATGGGCTCTATGAAATTTTCCGACTGGAGCCTGTCTTAAACTCAGTGGATTTCATCTAGTACACTGAGGATCAACAACAGTCCAATTTGCCTCATTGTGGTATTCCTTTTCTGTTCCTTGACATCACTCTTTGTTCTAAAGCGTGATACTTCTGGATCTGATGCACCAATGGATCACCAAGTCCCGCAATGACATTTCCTTCAGAGAATTGTTCAAGCATGACCTTTATCAGTATCTCTCATGCTCCCCTCATTTCATGGCCTACCCAATTTCCGGTCGACCAGGGGAGAGCTCCCTATCATGGGATGATCCCATTGGACCTTGCCCAATGGTGTCTACAGCTGTGCTGCCATCAAATGATTTTTCTAGGTTACTTGTGTCACCTTGGCCTGTGTTTCATGCGGCGCCTTCGCTTGCGACTTCCCCAAATGCTGCACCTGCATTCCCTGCCATTTCCTCTAGCCGGGTCACCTGAATCCCCCATGCATGCATCATCTGCATCGCCTCTACCTGAGTTGTTTACTTTGACTATTCCCACATCATCCGCATCATCTCTGCACGTGCCGTCTACATCACCTGTGCCTACATGAGCCACCTTACCCCTGTTCACGTGGTCGACAGTGTGTGCGCCTGCTTTTCCCCATTAGTTTACCCTAGCCAATCATACCATACTCACCTGTTTTATCACACATGTGCAACAGTCAATTTCATCCATGCACTCTTTGTTGCCACCACCACTAGGTAGCCCCTGCCTTGCTCACCCTATTGCGAGCGGTGACTCAGGGACCCGCACATTTTTGTCTTGTCACGAAAGCTCAAAAGGGTTTCATCCGACTTGTCCTCGCTTCCTACTTGTCACTCGGGAAACAAACAGATTCCACCACATTCAAGGAGGCCAGAGCGTTGGATGAAAGTGCTCTTTAGGATGTGCATGCCGTGATGAGAAAAATGCATGGACTGATCACAATTTCCTTGATTTTGTCACTCTGCCGCCGGGACACAAAGTGATCAAAACCAGATGGTTCCCCAAAAAAGTATAAATCCAGATGGCTCCATTAAGTACTAAAAATCCTCTCTATTCACCAAAGGCTGCTTTAAAGTCTCGAGTCCTCACTATGGTAACACCTCTGTGTCTTTTGGACGCTATGTCACTGTCAGATGAATTAAGGGTCTTCTCTCCCATCATGACAGGGACCTCCATCAGATGGAGACAAAGAATTCATACTCATGAGGAAGTCAAATACATGCACGTGGTCAAAGCTACAGGCTTTGACGGTGGGATTTCTTGTGTGTACATACTCCACAAGGCTTTGAACAGCCTCAAGAAGCCACAAAACTGCTAGAACAAAGAATTCATGGGGACAAATAAGTGTAGAAGATACAAGAGAACTGCCGCTGATCCCACCTTGTTATCTGGTGTTGCTCCAGCACCATTTGTGGCAGTCCTTGTTCATGTGCACGACCTTCTCATTGTGTCTCCCTTGCTGAAGACCATGAACAAGGTGAATTTTCTATCTTAATCAGTATGGAAGGTGAAAGACTTGCTAGAGGAATTTTTTTTCCTCTGGATTTGAATTTTTTTAGGTCATAAATGCAGCACACTCCACCTCAATCGAGTGTGCTCTGCATGAACTCTCCAGAAGAGATTTTCTGACCATTTTCCCATAATTCCCAACGCCTCTACAACTAGGACACTGGATGGCCAGTGGGCACTATGATTGTACGAACATGTTGATTTTGGGAGACACTGTGAATATTACAATGTATCAATGAGTGATTGGATCACTCATCTCCTTGCCACTTCCACTTGGCTGGAAACAGATTCTCCTTGTAACTCTCCCATTGTCCTCCAGTGCAGCTACCAAAACCTGCAGTCCATGTCGTGCTATATGTTCTGACTTTGGTATCCTCATGATTCAATATCCATCTGCTTTTGTGTCTGGCTCCTCCAACAGCGACTGTCATGAAGCCCAGACAGTAAGAGAAGAACGGGACGCATTTCCCTCCTCGGAGGCACCACTGCGACCTAGCCAATTGGTAGGTAGGATTGCGTGGCTCGCAGCACGTAGGAGGTTGAGTATGTTGCTCTTGGCACAGCTGCATTTGAAAGTTTCTGGTTGCTTCACTCGTTCCAGGAGCTGCTTTAGCCGGTTGACCGTATTGTGTATCATTGTGGCAACTAGAGTGCATGCGCCATTCCTGGAAACATGATGTATTTCATAATGGCATGTAGCACATTTCTGTTTGAGTTCCATGATGTTCCTTTCTGGCTGCAGATGAAGCAAGCTGATGTTGCGTGGGTTAGAACAGAGTAGCAGTTGGCAGATTTCCATACCAAAGCTATGTCAGAAGTTCCAGGGTCCCCGCCATGTTGTCAGCCTTCATCTATCCTGGGATGTGGCATGATGGATGGGTTGCATGAATTTATCTCATCCAATACCGTTTCACTCACCTCTGTTTTGGAGCCATCCTTCCCGTTTCTGTGCTTGTGCTCCATGGATGATGAAGGAGCATTGGTGTCTGTTGTTCCTTATCCATAGACTAACAATGGCCTCTCATAACATGCACATATAGGCACAGGTCCTAGGTTTCCATCACCCTCAATGACTCACAAGGTGCCAAAATGCAATATCTGCTGACATTTGAAGCCGACACACCCTGCACCAATCATTAAAAACAGCAAAATCAGCTCTGCATCAATCAGTGCCCCCTGCTGAACTCCAATGTGACCTGTAGTGGTGTTGGCTTCTTCCAGCAGATGCCTGCCTATGCAACAGTGTGTAATGGTATGATCTAGAGAGAGTTTTTCTTATGGCTCTTTAGCACACACATGGTTTGATAACTTCAGATACTTTTGCGCCTTACATGTAGTGGTCTCTGCAGATGCTTGCGGTTCTGGTTTTCAGTTATTGGATACAGATTTGACGGTGCAAGGAAAATCCTAGTGTCTGGTATACGGAGCCGTCAAGCTACCCCCAGGCATTCAATATTCACTGGGTTCAACCCATGGGATTGGGGAGTCTCATGATTGAAACTTGCATGCTCATACTCGCAAGTGGTGAGTGGCGTTTTCAGCAATGACAATCCTGTCCACCACAAAAGCCATGAACGAGTTGAAGACCAGTTAGGGCTGTAGGCCCATGATCCCTTTTCAGAAAACCGCTGTGAGGTGGAAGTTCCTACGTGACCCCAAGGGTCTTTTCTGAGTTCACGGCTGTGTTTTTTGCAAGTTCTGAGCCAAACATGAGCTTTCTGGTCACCTCACGCTATGTTTGTGGGAGTTGGACAGAGTTTTGAGACAGTCACTTATGCAAAGAGAAAAACGGCATTTTGCGTTGGTTTCAGGAAATAGACATAAAGTGACGACTTCTAGGGCCACTCTGAAGCTTTCCAACGCACCAAACCGGGTGTGATTTGGTTAACCGTAGCTCCCGCTACGTCAGCTGAAGCGTGGTACACTAATCAAGCTGCTCAGTTAGCAGCGTGCCTGGTGCCCGCCCGCCGAGGCGCTCTCGCACATCAAGGATCCATCAAACGATCATTCTTAAGGCGCAGATATCACTACACATAGTGGTGGTGGCCCCTGCGCTTTTGGGGTGAATTTCAATGAGTTAGTCATCGATTTTGGTGATGGGGATCGGCGCGGATCGAAACCTGATTGCAGACCTGCAGTCGGAGTTTTGACTGTCCTTGAGTTACAAACTGTGCTTCTAAGTTTCGGACTCCGAGCCAAGATTTTGTCTATCCCTCCGCAACAACCTGTACTGAATCCAGCGCATTATCCACGGGAAAGACTTGACAGTCTTCCAGGGATAAATTACCATGTGTACTTTTGTTACTCATTCTGGTATTTTTTCTACCGGCAGTCAAACCGCGGCTAGTTCCCTGAGCAGCCACGCACACCCCAAATTTGGAAACCCATATCTTCCTAGTCACTTGTCCGATTCTGGTGATGCCTGTTGCACTGGCTTCAAAGCCTCGTCAAATTTCAGGAACTTGAATCCAATCTAGGTCTGGAGCAATCACTAGGTAGCTAGAGTAAAATGCAAGGATTTTCCCCCCTCCAGTAGCTTGTTGACGCCTCCCGGTCCCGCAGCCAGGCATGCTAAGGGGAAAAATAAAACATTCTCCTCCTTGCACCTTCCATGCCCGCTGCTCGTGCTTGCTCTCACTCATCTTCCGCTGCAACCTCCAGCCCCTCACAGCTAGTCGTCCCAAGTCCAGCCACGCTCATGACGTGCCGGTCCACTGGTTGCGCTTTGGTCCAGCAATCCGCAAGCACGTGGCACTTGCTGCAGTGCTGCAGCACCACCTATCCCTTCTCCACCATGTCCCGTGCATAAGGATTATCCACGTTGATGTGCTTTGTCCTCCTGTGCTGCATGGGTTGTTGGTCAATGGAGATAGCGCCAGTGTTACCCTCTTGCACCATAGTTGGCTCTTGCCAAGGTACGTCCGGTTTCCCTAGCAACCTGCGGAACCACAATGCCTCCTTGACCACTTCGGCCAACATAATGTACTCTGAATCTACTGTAGAGGTGGTGACGTAGTCCTGCATTCAGCTGCACCATGAGACCGCTGCACTATCGAGGAAGAACACATTGCCAGATGAATTCTGCTTGTCCACATCGCCAGGGTAGTCTACATATGTATAGCAGACCAAATGTAATGGATTGAACCGCCCTTTGCCATCAAACCTCAGGCACGCGTGCAGCTTTGCCTGCGGATATTGGAGGATGCGCTTGACTGCCTTTAAGTGTAGTGGATCGGCCACATGCCTGCTCACTTGGCCCACCGCGTAGGCCAAGTACGGTTAATTTGCCACCATGGCGTACATGAGGTTGTCCACCGCCGATTGGTAGGGCACCCCTATCATATCCTCCCGCTCATCTTTTGTTTGCAACTCCATTGCTGCACTCAATTCACAGGTCGTGGAGACTAGACTGCCAACTGGTCTGCATTCCTCCATGCCGTACCGCTTCAGCACCTCAGCTACATATTTGGCCTGCCCCAGTTCAAGCGTGTGCGCCCTCTGCTTCCGCGTGATGCTTACCCTGAGGTAGTACTCCACCTCTACCATACCCGACCTCTGACATCTGCTGCTCAGTTGCTCTTTTAGTTGTCGTAGGCTCAGCAGGTCCGTCGAGGGCAAAATCAGGTTATTCATGTAGGGTGCAATGATCTTATGGAGCTGCTTGTCACGTTGCACATACACACTATGATTCGACCCAAAGTGTTTAAAACCGAGTTGTGCTATGATGTTGTCCATCTGTTAGTACCGGAATGTGAGTGATTGTTTAAGCCGATACAAGGACTTCCAAAGCTTGCACACCTTGCCCTCCGGCGCCACCACCCTCTTCCACACCTCTACATAGATCTCTTTGTCTATAATGCGATTGAGGAAGGCCGTCTTTACATCCATTTGGTAGAGTTCCATGTCCTTCGTGGCTGCCAATACAAGGATTACCCAGATGCTTGTGAACTTTGTGACGTGAGCGGACGTCTCATTGTAGTGCTTACCCTTATGTTGTGCATATCCACCTTGTATTTGTGAACCAGACCTTCCTTGGTGAACTTGTTCTTGAATATCCACTTTGAGTCAATGACCTCGGCATCTTTCGGCCTGTCAACCAGCTGTCAGCAACTGGGGTGCAGTTTCCAACATGGCCTGACTGATCTTCTACGTTCACGGCTTTCTCTTTTGGCGTGTGATTCTGAGTCTAAGCGTGAGCTTTCTAGTCGCCTCATGCTATGTTTCTGGGAGTTGAAGACAAATGTGAGACAGTCACTTTTGCGAAGGGAATAACACAATTTTGTATTCGTTTTTGAACATGGACATGATTTGAACATTTGTAGGGCTCGTCATGAGCGCTCCAACACACAAAAATGTGCAAATTGGATCACCGTAGCTCTCGCTACATCAGCCAAAGCGCGGCACCCCACACCAGCCGCTCAGTCGGCGGCGCACACCACGTCGCCCGCCGAGGCATCTTCACACACCAAGGAACCATCAAAATGCAATTCCGGAGGCGCAGATATCCCTACTCGTAGTAGCGGCACCCCTCGTGCCTTTGGGGTCTGTTTCGTTGGGTTAATCATCAAATTTGGTGATGGGGATTGGTGTGGTTTGAAACTTGTTTGGGGACCTACAGTCAGAATTTTGCTGAAGTCCCCGAGTAACAAATTATACTATTGAGTTTCGGACTCCGAGCCAGGATTTTGGCTAAGTCTCTCAGTAACAAAGCTGCACTACTGACATCCGACGAATCATCCACCGGACGCCTTGGCAGCAATCCGGAGCAAAATCCCCAGATGGAATTTTGTTACTCAGTCCGGTTGATTATTCACCGGCAGTCGAACTGCAGCCGACTCCCAGAGTCGCCGCGCACACCCCAACTTTGGAAGCCCATGTCTTCCTCGTTACTTCTCCGATTTAGGTGAAACAACTTCCACCAGATTAAGCAACTTGTCAACTTTCAGGGACAATCCTCCATTTTAGGATCGGAGCAATCATAGAGTCACCAGATTCAACTACGAGAAATTTCCTCTCCTTAGCGGCTGGTTGACGCCTCCCGGCGCCGCACTTGGGCATGTAGAGGGGCAAATCTTCAACATTCTCCCCCTTGCACCTGCCATTCCTACTGCTTCGGCTTGCTCTCACTCATCTTCCGCTGCGCCCTCCAGCCAATCATAGTTGGTCATCACAAGCCCAGCCACGCTCAGTGTGTGCCGGTCCACGGGTTCCGCTTTGGTCAAGTAATCAGAAAGCATGCTACAATGCTGCAGCACCAACTGCCCTTTTTCAACCATGTCCCGTGCGTATTGATAACCCACTTCAATGTGCTTTTCCCTCTTGTGTTGCGTTGGGTTGTTGGTCAGCGAGATTGAGCCAGCGTTGTCCTCATACACCACTGTAGGCTCCTGCTGCGGCACGCCAAGCTCCCCCACCAACATGTGGAGCCACACCGCCTCCTTGACCACCTCGGCCAGCGCGATGTACTCTGCTTGTATTGTGGAGGTGGTGACGCAGTCTTGCTTCCTGCTGCACCACGAGACCGCTGCACCTGTGAGGAAGAACACGTAGCCGGATGTGGACTTCTTCTTGTCCACATCGCCAGCGTAGTCTGCATCCGTGTAGCAGACCAGTCACAAGGGGTCCGCCTGTCCCTTGCCTTTGAACCTCAAGTGCGCATGCCGCGTCGTTTGCAGGTAGGGGAGGATGCACTTGATGGCTTGCCAATATAGTGGCCCTGGATTGGCCACGTACCTACTCACTTGGCCCACCGCGTAGGCCAGGTCCGGTCGATTCGCTACTATGGCGTACATGAGGCTGCCCAACGCTGATAAGTAGGGCACCTCTGCCATATCCTCCCGCTCTTCTTTTGTTTGCGGCGCCATTGTCGCACTAAGTTCACAGGTCATGGAGACCGGACTGCCATCTGGTTTGCAGTCCTCCATGCCGTACCACTTAAGTACCTCGGTCACGTATTTGGCATGCCCCAGCTCAAGCATGCATGCCCTCCGGTTGCGCTGATGCTCTCCCCGAGGTAGTACTCTAGGTACTCCATGTTTGACATGTAGAATCTGCTTCTCAGCTTCTCTTTTAGCTGCTGTAGGCTTGGCAGATCTCTCAAGCAGATTGTCCACATAGAGTGCGACGATCTGATGGAGCTGTTTGTCGCGTTGCACGTACATGCTATGATCAGACTCACAGTGCTTGAAGCCAAGATGAGCCATGAAGCTGTCCATCCATTGGTACCAGCATCTGGGCAATTGTTTTAGCCCGTCAAAGGACTTCCGCAGCTTGCACACCTTGCACTCCGGCGCTTCCACCCCCATAGGCACCTCCATGTAGATCTCTTTATCTATGATGCCATAGAGGAAGGCCGTCTTTACATCCATTTGGTGGAGCTCCATGTCCTTTGCGGCTGCCACCGCAAGGATCGCCCGGATGCTTGTGAACTTAGCGATGGGAGCGAATGTCTCATCGTAGTGCTTGCCATTACCTTTTATTTGTCAACCACACCTTCGAGCCGATGACCTTAGCATCATTTGACCTGTCAACCAGCTCCCACGTATCATTTTCTGGATGCCAGCTCCGATTTGATGGCTGCGTCCCGTTGATCCCCTTTGGGCCGTGCAAGTACCTCTTGTACCGTAGTCGGCTTCGTTGATGCAACCAGCATGCACCGCGTATGCCGGTCCATTGACCCGTGCTTGCGTAAAAGCGCTTCCCTGATTTTTGCCGCCTCCAGTTGTGGCGCAGCATTTGTGGTGGTGCATTGTCGCTCTACTATGATCCCTCCGACTCTGCACGCTCCGGTGAATCATCGACCGGACGGCTCCCTGGGGATCTCTCCTGCTCTGACGAAACATCCTCCAAACAGCCGGCACGCCCAGTGGATTTTCTACCTACACCCGATGCACACTCTACCGAGAGTGTACACCTTGACACCCTCGGTGGCTCATTCCCTGGATCCTTTCGGTGGATCTCCTCATCAGCTTGATTGTCATCGGATTCCTCCGCATCAGCTGCCTCCGCTGGTGCACCATTACGCTCTGATGCCACATCCACAACTTCGGCGTCCGCCGGCTCATTCTCGTAGTCAAGGAGCTGGAACCACCTCCTGGTCTTTGGAGAGTCCACCACGCCCACGTTGTTGCTGCTCATGTAGCTCTGCTTCTCCTTGAACGCGACGCCTCCGCTGCCAATTACCTCCTCCTTGCGCATGTCATAGAGCCTGTATGCCTTATGTGTGCTCTCATAGCCAAGGAAGAGGTACGAATTTGCCCGCGACTCCAACTTGCTGTTGTGCCGCTACGCAGCCTGTACCATCGCATGTACCTTGCACCCGAACACTTTCAGGTGTGCCACACTTGGCTTGCACCCACTCCAAACCTCCTACGGTATCTTCTAGCTACTCTTTCCCTTTAGCACTGTTGTAGGAGTGAGGTTGATGGTGTAGCTCGCCATACGCACAGCTTTCGCCCAGAAGTTTCGCGGCAATTCCGCATGCACCAACATGGTCCATACCATGTTCAGCAGTGTCTGGTTTGCCCGCTCCGCCATGCCACTTGACTGAGGCAAATATGGCATAGTTTGTTCTCATTTTATGCCCTGCTCCTTCATCCACCCGCTACAGCCCACATTCTCTCTGCCGTTGTGACTACGTAGTGCTCTAACCTCCTGGTCAGTCTGCCTTGTTGGCTCTAGTGGGTGTGGAAGCACCCTCAAGGATGCCTAGCTCTTGCTGATGCACGCTACCAAGGTTTGGGGGCAGCCAAGGGACACCAATGGTGAAGGGTGTGGAGCACAAGGATCACGGATGTGAGTGGGCACAACACGTCGCATTCAGTAGAACTGAATCGAAACACGATTTTGTTACTTAGCATAGTGAGATTACATCAGATTCTTATAGCCTGTGATCTTAGCTTTCCAACGCATCCAAGCACGCCCAAATCGGAGCAGTAGAGCCCCTGCTACGGCTGTCGAAGTAACCCTTGGTGGAGCCGAGCCGCCCACCATGCCCACGAACGGGAGTGAAGGGAGGCGCTTCGACGGTGGCCTGTCGAAGCGCCCTTCCTGTCATCCCAACGTGGGGAGGGGCTTGCCTTGGTCCAGGGGATCATCCACATTCATTTCTTCATGGCCCATGTGCCTTTGGAGCCCATTGGAGACGAACTAGGATCACTGGCGGTGGATTATCCCGCCACCTATGTCGGGTACCAGATTCCACACGCCCAACACCCGATTTTCGGGCTAGGCTAACTTTCTGAATACTCACTCAAATCGAGCGATTCAAAGCTCGATCCTGCATGGAAAACTCCAAGGAATCCAAATCTAAAGTCAGATCAGGTGTTTGACCACTCCTCAGTGGTCGAACCAGGGAGTACACTCAACGGCACTCATGGTAAGGGGCACACCATGTCAACAATCTCCCCCTTGCACCGCAGCCTTGATGCCCTGTCCTTGGAACCTGTAGCATTTCAAACTTCACAGCGCAGACCGAGCTCCATGCAGCTCGCGTCGTGCCTGTCCTTGGGCTGTGCCTTGGTCATGGCATCGGCGAGCATGCGCTTAGTGCCACAGTGCACAATAGCTGCATCTCCCTTCGCCACCAAGTCCTGCGCGTAGTGATGACGGATCTCGATGTGCTTGGTCCTCCTGTGCAGCACCGGGTTCTGGGTCAGACTGATGGCACTCATGTTGTCAACGTTGAGCACCGTCGGCTTCCTNCGCAGCCACACCGCCTCCTTTGCGGCTTCCGCGAGCGCGATGTACTCCGCTTCGGTGCTGGACAGCGCCACGCAGTCCTGCTTCCTGCTTGCCCATGAAACTGCTGCACCACCAAGCACAAACACGTACCCCGATGTTGATTTTCTGTCATCCACATCACCAGCCCAGTCGGCATCGGAGTAGCTGACCAACTCGAGGGAGTCGTCACGCGCTCCCCCTCCAAACACGAGCCGCGACTGTTTTGTCGCCTTGAGATAGCGGAGGATCCGCTTCACCGCTTGCCAATGCAGCGGCCCGGGGTCACCCACGTAGCGGCTCACTTGGCCCTCCGCGAAGGCCAGGTCGGGCCGCGTCGCCACCATGGCGTACATGATGCTCCCCACAGCGGACTGGTATGGCACACCTGCCATCTCCTCCTTCTCCTCGTCCGTGCTCGGGCCCATGCTCGAGCTCAGCTCACACGTGGTGGTCATGGGTATGCCGATGGGGTTGCACTCCTCCATGTTGTAGCGGTGGAGCACCTCTTGCACGTACTTTGCCTGCCCCATCTCGAGCGTGCGTGCCTTGCGATCCCTCTTGATGGTGACGCCGAGGTAGTACTCGAGCTCACCCATGTCGGTCATTTTGAACCGACCGCCCAGCTGCCGTTTCAGGTTCACCAACTCCTCCATGTCCGACGACACGAGGATGAGATCATCGACATAGAGTGCCACGATCTGGTGCAACCCCGGCTGCTTCCGCACGTACACGCTGTGATCCGCCTCGCAGCGCTTGAAGCCAAGCTCGGCCATGAAGCCGTCCATTTTCAGGTACCACATGAGTGGCCCTTGCTTCAGTCCGTAGAGCGCCTTGCGAAGCCGGCACACCTTCCCTGGCGGCGCGTCCACCCCCTCCATGAGGACCTCCTTGTCCAGGTCGCCATTGAGAAATGCGGTTTTCACGTCCATTTGGTGGACTTCGTAGTCGCGCGCCGCCGCCACCGAGAGGATGGAACGGATGGAGGCGAACTTCGCCACCAGTGCGAAGGTTTCTTCGTAGTGTTCACCCTTTCGTTGGGCGTACCCCTTCGCGACCAGCCGCGCCTTGTACCGCTCCACTTTCCCCTCCTTGGTGAGCTTCTTCTTGAAGATCCACTTGGAGCCGATGATTTTTGCGCCCTCCGGCCTATCAATCAGCTGCCAAGTACCGTTCTCTTCGTGGGAGGCAAGCTCAGATTTTATGGCTCCCTCCCACTCAGCCCCATCCTTCTGCTGCAACGCCTCCTTGACGGTCTTGGGCTCCTCTTGCGCAAAGAATGCTCGAGCAAACCCAGTCCAGGTGCCCTGCGCGGCATCGTACCGTTTTGCCGTCCTCCTTGCGCGTCCGCTTCTCCGGGGCTGCTGTTGTTGAGGCTGCTGCTGCTGCTGCCGCTGCTGCTGTTGCTGCTGCTGCTGCTGCTGCTGCCCTCTTGCGGCGCCACTCACACCGCTGGCCTGCTCCCCCTCTCTCGAGGACCGTGGAGATGCGGGCTCACTCCCCGCCTCCTCGTTCAGCTCCACTACTGCCGGCGCTTCGGACTCATCGTCCGACTTGGCTGAATGCAAATCAGCCGCTCCCCCATCCCCCGGATGGTTGTCGCCGGTTGGAGCCGCTTGGACGTCACCCTCTTTTGCGTCCTCCAGCGTCTCCCCCTCGAGGAGTGGCAGCCACTCCCTTCGCTTGGAGAGACCCGCGTCCTTGTCCGTCCAACGACCGTCCTCGTCAAACGTGACGTCGTGACTCTTCACAATCTGCTGCCTCCGCGGGTCGAAGAGCCGGTACGCCTTGCTCCCTCTCTCGTACCCGACGAAGATGCACCGGCGAGTCCGCGGGTCCAGTTTGCCCCGCCCCTCCCGTGCCTGTACAACAGCATGTGCAACACAACCAAATGTGCGGAGGTGTGCCACAGTTGGCTTCCTCCCGCTCCACACTTCTTGTGGCGTCTTCCACACCTTGGACTCCGCGTCTTTTAGCGGCTTCGTCGGCGTCAGGTTCATGATGTACGCCGCTGTCCGTGCCGCCTCGCCCCAGTACCACTGCGCGAGGCCGGCATCACTCAACATGGACCGGACCATGTTGAGGATTGTGCGGTTCGCCCTCTCGGCGACGCCGTTCTGCTGCGGAGATTGTGGCGTAGTTTTCTGCCACGCGATCCCCTTGCTCTTCATCCATGCCGAGCAGCCCTCGTACTCGCCGCCGTTGTTGCTCCGGAACGCCTTCACCTTCAAGTCTGTTTGCCGCTCCACTGCCACCACAAACTCCTGCATACAAGTCAGGACATCACTCTTCCTCTTGATGATGTAGAGGTAGAGCTTGCGGCTGTGGTCGTCGATGAAGGTGACGAAGTAGCGAGCGCCCCCGATGGAGCTCTCGAATGGTCCACACACGTCCGTATGCACCACCTCCAACTTCGTCGATGCACGCGTCCCTTTGCCGTCAAACGGCTGCCGTGTCGCCTTGCCCACCACGCATGGCTCGCACACGGCATTCTTGGCTGCATCGAGGCCCTTGACCTCAAGGCCCCGCACCACTTCCTTTTTCGCCATGTCCCTCACAGTTGAGGGAGCGATGTGACATAGGCAATGGTGCCACAGGTCCAGATTTCCTTCATCCTTTGTCACGAGGTTGACGGCGTCAGTCCTTACCGCATCGGCAAGGACCTTGGTGCGAAGAAGGTACAGGTCCTCCTCCCTCTTGCCACGCGCAATCACCTCGCCTTCCCCCTCCTTCCGGATGATGGCCTCCTTCTTGTTGAAGAGTCTCGAGCCCCTTGTCGGTAAGGCGGCTCACTGACAGCAGATTTGCCCCAAAGTTGGGCATGTGGAGCACGTCGTAAATGGTGTACGGAATGACTTTCCCGTTCACCACCGACTCAATGCGAACATTCCCTTCGCCCGCGGCCAACTCTGTTTTGCCGTTGGCCACTGTCATGCGCCGCTCGGTGGTGCCGTAGGTGACGAATGCCGCCCGGTTGCATTGTGTGTGGCGGCCTGATCCGGAGTCGATCACTGTGACTTCCGAATCTGTCAAGTCGGTAGACTCCCTAGCCATCATGGCCTGGGTGTTCTTCTTCCCGCCCTTCCTGGGGTGGTCCGACTTCTTGTTGGGGCAATCGCGTGCGTAGTGGCCCTGTTTGCCACAATTGTAGCACTCCCCTTTGTTGTCACCTCTCTTGGTGTCCTGGTTAGCACCCTTCCCCTTCTTGCCTCCCCCTCCACCTTGAGGACGGACGGCATAGGCGGAACTTGATGTTGCCCCACTCTCTCTCCCACCACGTCGCATCCATTCGTTGCGGACGTACTCAGCCACCTTCGGGTACTTCAGCTCATCGGCGGACCAGCCGCCTACGACGGTGATCATGGGACTCCAACTGTCCGGCAAGGCCAGNGCAAGCGCCTTCTTGTTGCGCTTCTTGTACTTGTCCACTTCCTCCGGCGTCGCGGTATCCGGAGGCGCGGTCTCTTCACCGTTGACTAGCTCAAGCAGGCCCTTGTCATCAAGGTAGACCTCAAACTGCCACCTCCACAAGGGGAAGCCGTTTCCATCAAACTTGGAGACGGCGCCGATGCTCTCTTGCTCGGTCGTTGCCATGGCGCCCGGCGGTAGCGTGAAACTTGAAGAGCTAGGGTCGTTCTAGGCACGTGGGCCCATAACCCTTTTGTTGGCTCTAGTGGGTGTGGAAGCACCCTCAAGGATGCCTAGCTCTTGCTGATGCACGCTACCAAGGTTTGGGGGCAGCCAAGGGACACCAATGGTGAAGGGTGTGGAGCACAAGGATCACGGATGTGAGTGGGCAGAACACGTCGCATTCAGTAGAACTGAATCGAAACACGATTTTGTTACTTAGAATAGTGAGATTACATCAGATTCTTATAGCCTGTGATCTTAGCTTTCCAACGCATCCAAGCACGCCCAAATCGGAGCAGTAGAGCCCCTGCTACGGCTGTCGAAGTAACCCTTGGTGGAGCCGAGCCGCCCACCATGCCCACGAACGGGAGTGAAGGGAGGCGCTTCGACAGTGGCCTGTCGAAGCGCCCTTCCTGTCATCCCAACGTGGGGAGGGGCTTGCCTTGGTCCAGGGGACCATCCACATTCATTCCTTCATGGCCCATGTGCCTTTGGAGCCCATTGGAGACGAACTAGGATCACTGGCGGTGGATTATCCCGCTACCTATGTCGGGTACCAGATTCCACACGCCCAACACCCGATTTTCGGGCTAGGCTAACTTTCTGAATACTCACTCAAATCGAGCGATTCAAAGCTCGATCTTGCATGGAAAAATCCAAGAAATCCAAATCTAAATTCAGATCAGGTGTTCGACCACTCTGCAGTGGTCGAACCAGGGAGTACACTCAACGGCACTCATGGCAAGGGGCACACCATGTCAACATGCCTCTCCACCGCGGCGACATACTCCTTCAGCCAGTCGAGGACCTCACCTTTCCGCTTCATGAAGTACACATAGAGTTTTCTGCTGTATTTATCTATGAAGGTGATGAAGTAATGTACGCCGCTCTATGACGCCGTCTTGAATGGTCGGCACACGTTGCTATGCACGACCTCCAGCACGTCCGAGGCGCGATTCACGTTCTTGTTGAATGGTTTGCACCGTACCTTACCCAAAATGCAAGGCTCGCACGTTTTGTGCTTTGCTGCATCTGTTGCCTCTTCCGCACCATCGATGACCAGGCCACGTACCAGCTCACGCCTTGCCATCCCGTTCACGATTGCAGGTGACGAATGCCCCAGTCGTCGGGGCCAGAGCTCCAAATCATCTCCCCTCCTTTGGCCAGGTTGATGGTTCATTCCTACAAGTCTGCTGAGTCTGCGACAGCGTGGATCACCTTCGTCTCCACGATGTAGAGGCCTCCCTTGTGTGTAGCCTCTAGCACGGACTCACCGCTACTGTCCTTCCGCACGACTGCCCCTTTTCTCCTGAAGAGCACCTCGTATCCCTTTTCCATCAAGTGGCTGACACTTAGAATGGTAGCCAAGCCGGGTACATGCTGCACAACCTTGATGACACGCTGCACCCACTTCCCACCAACCACCACTTCCACATCTACGTCTCCTTGGCCAGCCGCTGGCCTGACCTTGTCGTTCGCAACCACCATGGATTTGTTGGACTTGGTGTAGTTGATGAACTCGACTTTCTCGACCTGGGTATGCTCCTCCACTCTGGAGTCAAGGCATCGCCAGTTGGCCTTCTTGAGGTAATGATTTTGAGTGCCATTGAGAAGCTTCTTCTTGCCTTTGGTGTCCTTGCTGCTGGCCTTTGCCTCCTCTGTGCACTCAGGGGCCCAGTGGCCCTCCTTGCTGCAGTTAGGGCACGCACCCTTATTGGCGCCCTTCTTGCCGCCGCCATGTCCGCCACCTCCCTTGCCCCCGCTTCCACCACAACGCGTTTTGGTGACGAGGGCCAATGAGGACGACGAGGACACCCCGTAGCTCCGTTGCTGCGCCTTGTGGATGTACTCTACGACTGCGCCATAGGTGAGCTTTTCCTCTGCCCATCCTCCCAAGACGGTGATGAGAGGGCTCCAACTATTAGGAAGGACCATGAAGAGGGCCATCGCCTGCAAATGCGTGTCGATCTTCCACCCCACATCGTTGCATTGTGAGGCAAGAAACTTGATCTGCTGCATAGCGGAGATGGAATCATCTCCCTCCTCGATTCTTACTGTGAGGAGTCGCTTCATTGCGAATATTTTATTTGCCTGTGACTTGGATTGATGGATGGTGCAGAGTTTTTTCCAAGCCTCGGCTTCCAGCTTGCAGTCCTAGAAATAGCCCCACTACGACCCAGTCGTCCCGGAAACGAGCAGCATGAGCGCCTCCATGTTATTCTCTACAAAGGCCTCCTTCTACGCTTCCATTGCCATCGCTTTGTCGAGGACTTCCATTCCCTTCATGACCTCCAGTAGCCCCTTATGCATGAGGTGCAGCTCAAAGTGCCACCTCCATAGCCCGTAGCCAGGGCCACCTATATACTTCTGGATGGGCTGCGTCTCCTTCTACGCCATTTGCGCAGTCTTCCACTTTGGGACCTCAGAGCTTGACGGTGATGTTGTCCCTGACGACAATCCCGTCCGCCACGAAAGCCGTGAGCGATGTGTAGACCGGTCAGGGCGGTGGGCCCATAATCCTTTGTGAGCAACAGGGGTGCAGTTTCCAACGGGACCTGACTGCTCTTCTACGTTCACGGCTTCCTCTTTGGCATGTGGTTCTGAGTCTAAGCGTGAGCGTTCTGGTCGCCTCATGCTATGTTTCTGGGAGTGGAAGACAATTGTGAGATATTCACTTTTACGAAGGAAATAACACAATTTTGCATTAGTTGTTTAACATAGACATGATCTAAACATTTGTAGGGCTAGTCATGAGCTCTTAAACACACCAAACCGTGTGCAAATTGGATCACTATAGCTCCCGCTATGTCAGCCAAAGCACGACATCCCACACCAACCGCTCAGTCGGCGACACACACCACGTCGCCCGCCGAGGAGCCTTCACACATCAAGGACCTATCAAAATGCCATTCTGGAGGTGCAGATGTCCCTACTCATAGTGGCCGCGCCCCTTGCACATTTGGGGTCTGTTTTGATGAGTTAATCATCAAGTTTGGTGATGAGGATTGATGTGGTTTGAAACCTGTTCGTGGACCAAGTCCTCGAGTAACAAACTGTAGTACTAAGTTTCGGACTCCGAGCCAGGATTTTGGCTAAGTCCCTCAATAGCAAAGCTGCACTACTAACATCCGACGAATCATCCACCGGACGGCTCGGCAACCTTCTGGAGCAAAATCCCCAGATAGAATTTTGTTACTCGGTCCGGTCGATTATTCACCGGTAGTCAAACCGCGGCCGACTCCGGGAGCTACTGTACACACCCCAACTTTGGAAGCCCATATCTCCCTCGTTACTTGTCCGATTCCGGTGAAACAACTTCCACCGGATTCAACGACTCGTCGCATTTTAGGGGCAATCCTCCATTGTAGGATCCGAGAAAACATCAAGTCACCAGATCCAATTGAGGTGAATTTCTTCTCCCTGATGGCTCATTGACGTCCCCCGGCGCCGCACTTGGGCATGCAGAGGAGCAAATCTTCAACACCAGCTCCCACGGGTCATTTTTAATGATGGATGAAAGCTCCAATGTGATGGGTGCGTCCCATCAATCCCCTCTGAGCCACGCAAGCACCTCTTTCACGATTGTCTGCTTCGTTGATGCAGCCAGCATGCACCGTGTCATACTGATCCATCGATCAGTTCTTGCATCAAATCGCTTCCCCACTTTCCGTTGCCTCCTGTCACAATGTGGTAGTTTTGGTGGTGCATCATTGTTGTGCTGTGATCCTTCTGACTCTGCACTTTCTGGTGAATCAACAACGGGACGGCTTTCTAAGGGTCTTTCCCGCCCCGGCGAAACATCGCCTAGATGAGCGCACGTCTAGTGGTCTTTCCACCAACGCCTGATCCATACTTTGTCGGGTGTGCACGCCTTGGCACCCTTTCTACGTCATCCATGGGATCCTTCCGGTGGATCTCCTCATTAGCTTGATCATCATCAGATCCCTTCACGTTGGTTGCCACTGATGGTGCACGGCCACGCTTGAATGTTGCATCCTCAACTTTGGTATCCGCGAGCTCCTTCTCGTAGTCAAGGAGCTAGAACCACTCCCTGGTCTTTGGAGACTCCACCACGCCCGTAACGGTGCGACTGATGTGACTCCGCTACTCATCTAGCTCAATTTCCATGTTACAAATTACCTCCTTACGCATGTCATAGAGCCGGTATGCGTTATGCTTGCTCTCATAGCGAAGGATATGATATGACTTTGCCTGCGACTCCAACTTGTTGCGTCGCTTTGTAGCATGCACCATTGGATGTGCCTTGTACCCAAATACTTCCAGGTGTTCCACACTTGGATTATGCCTGCTCCAAATCTCGTACATCATCTTCTAGTGCCATTCCCTTTCAGCACCACTATTGGGGTGAGGTTGATGATGCAGCTCGTCATATGCACAACTTCTGCCTAGAAGCTTCAGGATAATTTCACATCTACCAACAAGTTTCATACCATGTTCAGTAGTGTCTAGTTTGCCAGACTGCCACGCCATTAGACCGAGCGAATACGACATTGTTCGTTCCCATTTCATGTTGTGTTGCTTCAGCTAGATGCTATAGCCCACGTACTCTTCGCCATTGTTGCTGCAAAGTTCTCTGACGTTCTGGTCATTCTACCTCTCCACTACAACAACATACTCCTTCAACCAGTCCACGATCTTGCTTTTCCACTTCATGGAGTACACGTCGAGTTTTCTGGTATAGTCATCTATGAAGGTGACAAAGTAATGCGCACCGCTCTGTGACGTCATCTTGAATGGTCCGCACACGTTGTTGTGCACGACCTCTAGTATGTCCGAGGCGTGATTCACTTTCACGTTGGATGGTTTGCAACATGCCTTTCCCAAAATGCAAGGCTCATACCTTTTGTGCACTTTTCTACACCTGTCACGTCTTCCATACCATCAATGACAAGGCCACGCATCCGTTCGAACTTCGCCATCTCCTTTACTACTATGGGTGAGGAATATCCCAGCGGTTGGTGCCATAGCTCTAGATCAGGTCCCCCTCCTTTGGCCAGATTCACTGTGCGTTCTGGCGAGTCTGTTGAATCTGACATCGCGGGGATCATCTTGGTCTCCACGATCAAGAGGCCTCCCTCGCTCTTAGCCCCCACCACAATCTCGCAGCCACCATCATTCCAAACGAATGTCCCCTTTCCCCTAAAGAGCACCTCGTACCCCTTGTCCGTCAAGCAGCTGATACTTAGAATGTCGACCAAGCCAGGTACGTGCTGCACGTCCTTGATGATTCACTACACCCGTTTCCCACCAACTACCTCCTCCACATCTAGGTCTCCTTGGTCAGGGGCTGGTTTGACCGTTCGTGACCACCATGGACTTGTTGGACTAGTTGTAGTTGATGAACCCAAATTTCTTGACCTGTGTGTGTTCCTCAGATCGAGAGTCAAGGCATTGCCGGCTAGCCTTCTTGAAGTAGTGGTTCTGAGTGCCTTTGAGAAGTGCCTTTATGCCTTTGGCATCCTTGCAGTCGGCTCTCACCTCCTTGGTGCACGCACGGGCCTAGTGGTCCTCCTTGCCGTAGCTGTGTCACGCATCCTTCTTGGCGGCCTTTTGGCCACCTCCATGACTGCCGCCTCCCTCGCCCCGGCTTCCGCCACCACACGTTTTTGTCACGAGGGTCGATGAGGAAGACGAGGACTCCTCGTAGCTCTGTCGCTGTGCCTTGTTGTGGATGTACTCTGCGACCGTGCCACAGGTAAGCTTATTCTCTGTCCATCCTCCTAAGGCGGTGATAAGATGGCTCCAAAAATCATGAAGGGCCATGAGGACAGTCATCGCCTGCACTTGCATGTCGATCTTGTAATCCACGTCGTTACACTATGTGTGAGAGTTTGTGCTCTATTAAGATTTAGCCTTGGTGTGTGAAGAGCACAGTCATAGCGGAAAGAAAGATCTTGGAGATGTCTAGAAGCCATAATTGGAAAACATAGGTTAATTACAATGAAAGGAGTACAAGGTATTTATACTTATCGGCCGGCTAGTCCTTGCTCTGGTCTACTTCTCTCCTAGCTTGCTACAACAAGCTACTTGCACCTGTTTTCAGGTGCCCTACTTGTACCTAATGCTTTGTGTGAGAAGTGCTCGGCCATCGATTATCCAGATCAACGGTCCATCTTGTCTCCCGGTGAGCTGCCACATTAGCTCAAAGCCTCCCGGCGATGGGTGCGGTCACTGTGTTGTACACGCCACCGGAGAACTGCAACCATCACACGGTCACAGACACTAGTTGTTTTGCAGCCGTTGACCGTGTCCGTCATCGGACGTCCACCACCAAGACAACCCCTCTGCGGGTGGCGTAACCATCATACCACTCGCCGAGAGGGTGACATGCAACCTCGTGTTGCGTATTTGGAACGCAAAAGAGGGGTTGCATGCGAACCCCCTCTCCCCCCATCGACGGTGCGATCCTCACGTCATCGCTCACTCACTTGCTCCTCCTCCTCGTGTCCACGGTCATGCGGAGTCAAGCTCGATCACGACCTGAATTTCCAAAAATCGGAGAAGAAAAAAGGTCCACATATCCCTGAAACTCGGTAGAGGCCCTGAGTATGTCAGAAAAAGATGGGTACCTTGTTACATTCACCCCCCTAGAGGCACGATGTCCTGGCATGCCTGAGATACTCTTGGAGAACAGTTTTGGTACCCCCGACATTGAAGTTGACCTCTGGCTTCCAAGCGTTGTGCTCCGCAGGATATCCCATCCACTATACCAGAAACTCGCATGGATGTCCCCTCTTGCGGTCAGCCAGAATCTTCGCCACCTCAAACTCTTCATTGTCGTCAACCTAGACAATAGGAGGTAGAGCTGTCCCACGACCCTAAAAGAAGGTATTGGGGTGGTGATAGGCACGAAGCAAGGACATGTGAAACACCAAATGGATGGTGTGGTGAGCTCGCAGCTTTAGCTTGTAGGATACAGTCGACTGCGTCTCTAGAATGCGGAACGGACCCACCCATTGCGGCTTCAACTTGGGACTCCCAACTCCCATCAGTTGTAGGTTAGCAGAGGTCAACATCACCTGATCTCCCACTTGGACCTCCTCCACAGAGCGATGCTTATCAGCTTGCTACTTCTTCTTCTTCTGTGTCTTCAACACCGGTTGCCGCATCATGTCCCAAGTGGTGGCAAATCCATCAGCAATCTGCTTCACAATTGGAAAAGATGTTTCCATAACAAGGGCGGCTAAACTTACTGGCAGGTGGCCACAAAGCACCTCAAATGGTGACTTTCCTGTTAAAGCAGACACCACTGAGTTGTAAGCAAAATCTGCCACTCCGAGCTTCTCCTCCCATCCCTCTTCATCTGGTGGGACCATGCTCCGCAGAAGCTGCTCTAAAGCCTGGTTTTTGTGCTCTGTTTACCCATTGCTCTATGGGTGGTATGTTGTGGTCAGCTGCACCCGCGTGCCCAACGTCCCCATGAGATCTCTCCAAAACCCCAAAATCAAGCATGGACCGCAATCAGAGACCACCGACGATGGCACTCCGTGCAGCTTGATGACATGACTGAGGATGAGTTGAGCTGTCCCACCAGACATGATGCTCTCAGGATAGGCAGTGAAATCTTCCAACTTGGAGAATCAATCCACCACCACCAATACCGTATTGTTGTCCTACTGTGTCACGGGCAACTTGCCGATGAAGTCAAGCGAGATGTCTGTCCATGGCCTCTCTAGTAGAGGGAATGGTTGCAGCTCCCCTAGTGGCTTGGACCTTCGCGCTTTGATGCGTTGGCAAACATCGCAACTATTCACAAACCTCTTACAGTTGGTTTCCATTGACAACCACCAGAATTGGTGTGCCAAGGCTTTGAGCATCTTGTTGAAGCCAAAATGACCCAAGTAGTGGGTATCATGTGCCTCCTCCAGTAACATCTACTTCAATGGTACATAGTCCGGCATGGGGATCTTCTGCTTCTGTCCGCTTTTGCAATACACTACATTCCACGTGGCGTCTTTTACCCCAGCACCCATGAACTTACCGTCCACGCCGTAGTCGTGCTTGAACAGGCTATGCATGAATGGCAATCCCATCAACATTGAGATGGCATTCAGGCTCAAGTCTGGCCTCCTCGACAAAGGGCCTGCCAGATTCACCTTCCAAGGCTTGTACTTGATCTTGTAGTCAAAACTTCCTTCTAAGAACTCCATCGAGCGAGTCTGCCATCGACAAAGGTTCGACTGCACCTTCAGGTACTTCAGGGCATAATATTATTCCGTGAAGACCACGTATTTTTGCGGCTCCAATTAACACTGCCAATGCTTGAAGGCATGGACCACTACCAATATTTCCTTCTTGTGGATTGCATAGTTCAGCTCTGCACCTTGCAGCTTGCGAGACGCATACACAATTGGCTGCGGCCCCTTTCCGGGATCTTGCATCAGCATAACTTGTGTTTGTCACAATGATGTACTCTTTGGATGAATCCGGATGCACCAGATTAGGAGGGTCACATGTTGCATATTTGAGCTCCTCAAAGCTCTTCCGCTCCTGCTCACCCCGTTCCCACTGGTGATCCTTCCATAGCAGCAAGGTCAGTGGCACACCCTTCTCTGCGTACCCCTGGATGAACTTTCGGTAGTAATTGACAAACCCGAGGAAGACCTCAATGTCACACACACACACACACACACACACACACACACACACACATACACACACACACACACACACACACAGTGGTGTTGTCAACTGCTTCACTACTTCCACTTTCTTTGGATCCATGTGGAGACCCTCGGCACTCACAATGTGCCCAAGAAGCTCTACCTCCCTTTTTGTGAACTCACACTTGGAGAGAGTAGAAAACAAACCCTCTCTTTGGAGAATGTCCAACACCTGCCAAAGATGTTGCTAATGCTCTTCCAGATTTTGACAGTAAATGAGAATGTCGTCGAGGAACACCACCACAAACAGGTCTAAGTGAGGGTGGAAGATCTTGTTCATGAGGATCATGAACGTTGCAAGAGCATTGGTCACTCCAAACAGTATCATGAGGTACTCGAAATGGCCGAACCTCATCTAAAACACCGTCTTCTCCACATTCTCCTCTGCAATCCGGATCTGATGGTACCCTGAGCGCAAGTCAACCTTGCTTAAGTATTGCACTCCCCTAAGCTGGTCAAATATCTCCTCGACCCTTGGTAGTGGGTACTGGTTTTTAATCGTTACGTTATTCCGTGTGAAATAGTCCATGCACATCTGCAGCTCCCCTTTTATCTTCTTCACAAAGAGGACCAGTACAGTGTAGGGTGACACCGACAATCTGATGAACTCATGCTCCGTCAGCTCCTCCAACTACTTCTTTAACTTACCCATTTCATCATCACTCATGTGATAAGCGACCCGCACCATTCGAGTTGCTCTAGGAAAAAGCTTAATTTTGTGGTCAATGTCCCGCTTCGGAGGTAAACCCTTTCGCAGCTCAGCAAGAAACAAATCATCACACAACACTCCCTTAATGCATACCGAAAACTTTCTTTCTGGTTCTTGCTGTTGCTCTCCCTCTTGTTACTTTGCGTCCACAGCCAACACTTCCACCTCTTCAGTTGCTTCCTTCTAGAGCATCCATACGAGGTACAATGGAGTCCTTCTCCTCTGCCCATAAGGGCAAAACAATCTGCTCTCCACATTTCTTCCCTTTCACCTGGTTACACACCCAATCCATAGCAGGATTCCACTAGAGCAGCCAGTCACGCCTCAAAATGGCGTCGTAGGCATCCATCGGGCATGTGGAAAAGTTTATCTGACACAACGGCTTGCCCAGACGGATCCTCAAAGGCTTCAGAGGCATTCCATACTCTAGCTCCCCTTGCACCAACTTGGCTTTCGTTGGCCTTCCGGGTACTTGTGCAAGCCTCAGCTGAAAAATAGTGTAACGTGCCACAATCGAGCAAAGCTTTAATCTGTCAATGTGTCTGGTGCCCCTCGCCGTTCGTAGAACCAGCCGATGAGATTTTGGCTTTTAGGAGGATTCCCGAAAAGCTCCTGCATCCTTCGCTCTCTAGCAATACACTTGGCAGCTCCCTAGTTCTTGAAGGACTTTCGGGGCTGGTGTTCGTTGATGAGGATGAAGTTTTCCCAGCAGCTGGCCGTTCGCCACCCATTGTTGGTTGTCTTTTCCTTACTGCTTCTTTCTTGTAGTCCTTGTAGTTGCCAGGCTTCCAGCAGATCCAACAATTCCCTCCACGTGGCCTGCTCTGCTGTTGGCCTCCTTGTACTGCGTTGATTTCCATAGGGTCAGCTTGTTGGTGCTGTGCTTGACGCTGGAAATTCTCTTGCTTCTCACGAGAATCCCCTCAATCGTAGCATAACGCATCAATGCGCTCCGTAGTGGCCACCATCCCCTGGAACTCCTTCATTCTACATAGTGCCCGCGTGCACTGAATTTCTGCCTTCAAACCTTCGTGGTACTTTTCCGCCATATGTGGCTCAATCATTTCGTCAATCTCTAAGCAAAGCGCCAAGAATCGACGCGTGTACTCCTGGACAGAGCCGACCTGCTTCAGCTGCTTCAACTTGTTGCGTGCAATCATGGAAGCGTTCACGAGATCGAACCAATCCCTGATGGCTTGCTCAAACTACTCATATGTTGTCCGCAAGTGCGTTTCAGCTTATCTTGCGCCCGGCTGCCATAACACAGCTGCGTTCCCACCTCCACCTCAAGTGGCCAGCATATTCACCTGCCTCCACCACTCCAATGATGCTCCGCATAGTAGTGTCAGCGCTTATGACGCACGCACAGCATCATCCTCTGGAGGGTGACCTAGAACCCCAAATAACCGTTCATCGCTACCAACTCAGTAGGTAGGCTCCCACCCCTGATTGAGGGATTGAACAGTTCCGGAGCCTTTGGCTTTGGTCTTGGCAGACTCCTTCACCGGGCCGTCTGAAACTGTCATGTGTCATTCCCATCCCGTAAGCCAGTCATTTGCCAATTGAGCAACTCATTCTCCATCTTGAGGGCTCCCAGTTTCTCTATGATCTACTGTAAGGCCTCCTCCATGGCTCTTGACGAATTTTAGCCGTTGGATATCCGTAGAAAGATTTGGTAGTGTTTTGGCACCAATTAAAGAAATCCGGCAGCAATTCGGCAGTTTGTGATGTGAAACAAATGTCCTTGAAGTGCGGGGGAGTCACCCATCATCTCCCCCATGCATGGTAGGCCATGTGGATGCTCTAGAAACATAGAAAACTTTTCCAGAGGTTGGCTCGTGCATTGGCTTCGAAGTCTGGTCCAACAAATCCCCTCTCGTTCAGCGTAGACGTTGTCCAACGTAGTCCGTGCCTTCGCTCCTTGAACTTTGGCAACTCCAGCATCGCTTTCATCGAACACATGGCCTTAGCTCGAATACCATATGCAAGAGTGCACATGGTAGACACCATCATTATCGGCGATCGCAGCGGCACACTCGTCACAATGCAAGGTGATGGATGACACAGGCTGACGCAACTCACCCAACAAACCACGCAACCACACATTCTTACATGCACCAGCGTCTAAAGCCACGAACTCTATCTCTCCTATGGTGCGTGCGACACACCCTTGCTCCCCACTCTGCGGCTCTTCCCATCTAGGCTCCATGTCCAGTCGCTGTCACTGTAACCCACGGCCACCACGGATGGGTGCTAAAAAAATGTGAGGCCTTGGCATGGGGCGGAGACCACATATCCCAACACGCGGAAGGCTGCATCAAGGTGTATCTGTGTGGGGCCAGCAAAAACTGGGCGAGACATTCACTGCAAAGGCGATGTCGGCACGTGTGTTTGTGGCGAGAAACAAGAGTAACCCAATGACGCGGAGGAATATCGTGATGTCCACCGCGACACCCAAGGTGCTGGCGTCATGGGCCTTCAACTTCGCCTGCCTGTCTGGGGTCATCTGGGTGGTAGCACTCGCAACAGTGGTCAGGAGATCGGCGAAGCGGTCGGCTAGCGTCTGAACATACGCTACCTGATGCACCCGCATGATGCCCTACGCAAGATCGCGCTCAATCTCCATGCCAAGAAACACCTATGCCGGCTTGAGATCCTTCATCTTGTAGGTTGCCTTTAGCAACTCCTTCACTCGCTTGACAGTGGCAAGGTCGGAAGACGGGATGAGTAGGTCGTGTACATAGACAAGAATCGTAGTGAAGGGAGACCTAGGAGGAGTGACGAAGAGTGCCGGGTTTGCGGTGCTACGGATAAATCCGCCCTTCAGAAGGGTACGGCTGATCTCGATGTTCCAGCACCGAGGAGACTGCTTGAGGCCTTACAGAGCCTTTCGCAGTCGCCAGACTCGGCCTATCCCGTCCTCAAAGCCAAGGGGCTGGACCATGTAGAGCTCCTCACCATCGAGAGCGCCGTGAGGGAAGGCATTGCTCACGTCCATCTGGTGGAACTCCCAACCATGCTGTGTGACCAGGCTGAAGAGCGCCCAACTAGTAGTGAAACAGCCAACAGGAGCAAAGACCTGGTCGTAGTCCAATCCAGCAATCTGGGAGAAGCCCTTTGCGGTGATTTGGGCATTGTACTTGTCCAGGGTGCCATCTGGCTTCCACTTTTGGCAAAAAAACCCACGTTGTCCTGATGGCCTTGCGGGCAGGGGGGAGCTCCACGAGCTCAAACACTACGTGTTCGTTGATGGCAGCAAGCTCCTCTCGACAGCCAGCCTCCCATTGGTCTGTATCCGGGGCGGCACGGGCCTCACGTAGGCTTTGTGGGTCGGGTGCCAGTGAAGAAGGTTGTGCCGTCAGCACACGGGCAACACAAAATCCTACATGAGCCCGGGCCAGAGTGGCGGAGACTGCACGATGATGCTCCTGGGAGATGAGAGTGTAGCTGAGGGCTGAGCCAAGGTGAGTGTCCTGAGCAACAAGGCCAAGGGCCGTCAAGCCAAGGACCTTGATGCCCGGCTCACCGCTCACAACGGTATGAGGAGAGGAAGGTGTGTCGACAAGTGTGTTGGACACTGGACATGGGGCCCTGGTGCAAGGACCCGGGGGTGGCGCCGGCTTACATAGCCGCAGAATACAACCAAGAGCACAGGTGTAGCCGGGTCCGATGTCGAGGAACCGCTAGACATGGACCGATCCAGGGGGACTGGCGTATCAGAGGCCGGAATGGGGTCAGCCAAGGGGTCAGGCTGGGTTGAGGACTCAGCGGAAGACTCTGTCTCTGACAGCCGCACGGCATCACCGACAGGGGAACTGGGCAGCGAGGTGGTCGGCAAGAAAGGAGCATACGGGCCATTTGCTGCCGGGGGTGTGGATGCAGGTGGGACAACCTGTGCCGCTGGAGCCGGGACGACGGCGCGACAAGTATCACCCCCACGAGACGACAGCGACGGAGAGGAGGTAGACCGGGTGCGAGGGAGGCCGCGAGGGAAGAGGTCCTCAAATTACAGTGTAATGCGGGACTCAACAATGCGATGCCGGACCAAGTTTCACAAGCGTCATGCCTTGGAATGATGCGAGACACCGAAGAAGGTGCAGAGACGGCTTCAAGCGGCAAGCTTGCCATCTTGCTGGTCCTCGGCGAGCCAGAATCTAGCGACACATCCCCAAACACGAGCAGGCCAAAGATCAAACCGCTGACCACACCACAATGTGTACGATGTGGCGTGGCGGGGAAGGGGACCATGGAGAACACGGTTCCACACCCAGATCATGTAGGACATAGCCTCAAAAAAGAAGCCCTTGGAAAAACTGGACTCGACACGCATGGTGCGTACAGCATTGACGATGGTGCGGTTCCAACGCTTGGAGACGCCGTTCTGCTGCAGTGTCCTAGAGGCAGAGGTCTCATGTCGGAACCCATGACTGGCGAGATAGGCAGTAGTGTCCCCCATGTACTCCCCACCGCTGTCAGACCAAAACCGGTGAAGGGTACGACTGCACTCGCGCTCAGCCGCAAGGTGCCAGGCACGGATGGCGGAGGCCACCTCGCTCTTTTGACGGAGGCAAAGGACCCAGCGATAGCGGGAGTAGTCATCCGTAAGGTTCAGCACATATTGGCCGCCCTTGAAAACAGACGCGACAGGGAGAGGGCCCATGAGGTCTGAGTGGACGAGCTCCAGCGGGTACGTGGCCCGAGAAGAGGACGCAGGGTAGGAGGCTCGGTGCATCTTGCTTTGAGCACAGTTGATGCACTCGGTGCGGCAAGGTCACTTGAAAGTGGAGGGATCGAGTCCAAGCACGGGCTGGGTGTGGAGCATGCTATCGACAGCATTAGAGTGTATGTAGAAAAGGCGATGGTGGAGGAGGTGCACATGCTAGGGGGAAAGAACACTGGTGACAAACACATGTGCGGTGTTGGACGATGAAGGGGGCACAGATGAAGGAAGTTGAGTGACGTGCAATAGGTTGTTACAAGAAACAGCACGGAACATGACCTGACCAGATGGGCGAAGGGAAACAGTACCAATGCCACAGGAGTGACGGACATCCATGCTCATGAGGTCGAAAGCCATGACAGAAAGGAGGCTGAGTTGCAAACCCGGCACATACAGCACATCCGTCACGAAGACGTCACCGGACGGACCGCGAAGACGAACGCTTCCAACACCACCGACCGGCAAGATCTGCTCGGACCCCGTCCGCACACTGTGAACATTCCCAACGAGACCAAGCATGTGAACGCCTAGCGACAGGACATCATGTAATGCGTGGCCCTGGAGCCAATGATCTAGGTACCATCACGGTCACAAACCGAGGCCGTGACGTTACAGTGAGCAACGAAACACGACGCAGGAAGGGAGACGGAGGTCGCAAGCTGAACAGCCATGACTTATGCGAAACGGTCCTGTCAGTCATCCAACCATGCGACATCATCCAAAGTGGGCCACGAAGGGCTATAGGCAGCTTCCGTGAGGTCCCCTCGGAGATCGGTCTCTTTCTGGCAGTGGGAGACCTCTCGACTAGTAGTCACACAACTTGTACTTCCTTGGGGAGGAGGCGTGATGCCAAGCTGCATGGTGATGAAGCTCTGCAGCTGGCGGATCCGAGTAACTGGGTCGACGGTTGCCTCAGACTGCACGGTCACAGCTCCAGACAAGGGATACGAGCTCCACTGGGGTGGAGGCTGCTGTAGTGGTACTGCATACGAATGTAGTTGCGGTGGGACATACTGCTGGTGCTGTTGCTAATGGAGAAGGAACGGTGGAAGCTACGGTCGAGGCTGAGGAGCCGGCTGCGGGGTGGAGTAGGTGATGGCCATAGTGCAGCTAGGGGAGAAGTGAGTGTATGTGATAGCAGAAGAGGAACCAAGGCGACGCTCACGCTGATGGTGCAAGGCGACGACAATGCGGACCTCGGCAGTACGGATGGGGCACGTGTACTACCTGTGCCCCGTTTGGCCGCTGTTGTGGCAGGTCAAGGTAGTGACACCGGAGGAAGACTGCTGCACCTTGCCCTTTCCCTTCTTGCATTTCTTTCCCTTGTCCGTTGTGCTGCCGGAGGACGTACCAAGGGGTAGAAGAGCCGCCAGAGGTGGCAGCAATGGTTGTAGAAGAGCCACCACACTGAGGAAGAGGTCATATGCCTAGGTCATCAAGGTACCCTAGGCCGCAAGCGCCTGGAGGATGGGTAGGCCGTAGAAACCAAAATGTCCGCAAACTCAGGAGTGGCACCATACTTGATGGTGAGGAGGGCACCAAGCGAGGGAGGCATGGTTGTTTTGACCTGGTGCAGGATATTGTGTAAACGGCGCTAGTAGGTGGTGAAGAACTCGGACTCCCTCATGTGAAGGGAGCTGAATTCCTTCAGGAGGCCACTAACAACTCCCTGGCCGGAGGCGCGCTACAGCCACGTCAACATGTCCCACGCCTGCCACGGATCAGCGCTGGTATCGTCAGCAGCGTCACCGAGAAACGGTTCTAGGGCAGTACGGTCAGCATCGGGTGTAGTGAGGATGAGTGTGTGGACGGCACGACCAGCCTCAAGCGCCTGCTACGGGACATCGTCGTCGTGCGAAAGAGTGTAGTACGGACACAGGCCCTCCCCTTGTGCCTCGATGCGGTAGAGCAGTTCCCAAGACAGAAACTACTCGTCTCCGATGAGGGTAGGAGGAGACTCGAAGTCCTTGTGCCGAGAGGGGCCAGCCGCTCCAGCGCCTAGGACGTTGGTTACCGTCTGCTGTTGTTGCCGCACCTGCTGCTATGTGGCTATCTGCGCACCGCATTCAGAGCAGGACCAGGCTGTTCGGGGAGGACAGTCTGACTGGTGCTGGTTGCGGCAAGCATCTGGCGTAGCTCATCAATTTGGCGTTGTAAATCTGCTACGGATTCTGTAGCGGGCGGCTCTGCAGAACTATCCTGTGTACTGGCGGCATCGCCCTGGCTAGGCATTGTTGCTGATACTGTTGTCGTTGCTGTTGCAGCTGCCGATGCTGCTGCTGCTGCTACCGCTACTGTTGCTGTTGCTGCTGCCGTTGCCGCTGGTGCTGTTGCTGCTGCTGCTTCCGCGGCTGCTGCAAGCACTGCTACTGCTACCGCCCCACGCCGGGTTGGTGCACAGTCTTCCCTCAGTTAAGAGCTGGACAATGAAAGTGATCTGTTCAAAATTCTGACTCAATTTCTCGCTGATTTGGGATGTTAGCACAACTTGACCTCCAGTCCAGAAGTTTGACTCAGTGCTGAAGTTTTACGTTTTAAAGTATCAACACTTAGAAATGAAGGTTGTCCAAATCAAGATAAATTTGGACCACAGGTGCTTGTGACTGTGCTGAATGCAGTGGTGGAAGTCTTGGCCTAAAAAATGAATAAAAAGCACCGAAACAACCTCAAAATGTGCTCAGCTTGAAATAATGACAAATTCTGGATCTGAGACGCGGGACGATTAATGCTGGAGGCTACAGACCACCAATCGAGCCAAGTATGGTGGCTAATGAAAGCTTGTGGCCTAAGATTTCCGTCGAGCCTATGCGCGCAATTTTTACATCCGTTTGAGTCCGGTGCAGTCGGGCGTAGGGGACATGGGTGGCTGACGCGATTTGCTTATACGTCTCTTCCTTGTCCGTGCGGCTTCCAGGAAGGTGCCAGGACGGGGCAGTAGCTACAAAAGGTGCTCCTGCCTCCTTCCTCTCCCTCTTGGGTGTCTGATGCTACCTCTACTGCTGCTCCTTACTGTTGCAGTTGTGTCTGAAGCTGCTACTGCTGCTGTTGTTGCTGTTACATCTCTGCTACTGCTGTTGCCGCTACTGCTGCTGCACTGCTGCTACTGCGTGTCACTCACACCTCTGGTTGACATCGCCACGTGCGTCATCGCCGGCAGGTTGCCTGACGCCACTGCGCTGGCCGGCAGCATTTTCGCTGGCCGAGTGGCCGTGGGAAAGATTCTGACGCCGCCACCAGGCAGGTCACTGCTGTCGGGAAAATTCCAGCAGCATTTCCCCTGCACTCGTGCGTATGGGAGGTCCGTCAGCGTAGTCAGGAACGTGCACATCACTACTGCTGCTGCTCCGTTTGCTGTGCTATGGCTCTGATACCAAAAAGGAACTAGCTAGTGTGCAAGTTGGGGCAATGGCGTGATTGATGCAGTGTGTGAGAACCCACGCTCGTTGCTTAGGCTGCCCCCTGAGTCTGCTATACTAGAATCTACGTATGAGAGCTCTGGTTTGTTACTCAAAAGTGTGTGCGCCAGAGTTAGTGCTGGAAAGCAGCTGGAATGAAGCAATGACTGATTAGGAATGAAGAATGAGCAACTGACTGAGACCCCTCCCAGTTCTAGCCTCACCTCAGCTCTATGAGGCTTGTGACTCACAATAACAGTGTAGCAGATTCGACGGAATCCTTGACCGACTAGGCCAAAACCGCAGTGCTTGAGGGTCTCCGACCCTTAAGCCATCCCGTCTCACCGCCCATAGTCCCAAGTGTCCCCGCTCGATCCACGTGGCTCCTTCGACCGGTCGGCGTGGCACTGCCACGCTACACTCCTCCCACTAGGAGTGAGAGCCGTGTCGGCATCTCCGACAATCCCGACGTGGGATTCGAGCCCTAGAGCTCTGATACCATCGTAACCGGTTGAGTCTCTAGCTCCTGTTCTGAAGTCTTTGTCGGAGTTTGCAAAATGGCGTTCTAAGTGCCAATAAGGGGTTTACCCCCTTCGCAGGACTGAGGGGCAATCGTCATCAACGACCCAGAGCAGGGAGACTCAAATATTTTGAGTCTCTAGAGGCTCATTCTGTTTTTCTCTGGAGGGGTGGTGCGCAACCACCCCTCGCTTCAGCGCGGAGCTGGCCGGCGGCCAGCACTTTGCTGGCCGCCGGCCAGCTCGCTGCCAGCCGGCTGGATGGCCGGCGGCCGGCCAAGCGACCGGCCGGCCACCAGCCGGCCAGCCGCCAGCCGCCGATCGCGGCCTCAATCCGATCGGCGGCTGAGGGGCCACGAAGGCCTCGAGGGCAAGGCCTCGTGGCCTCGTGCCCTCGCCCCCCCCCCCCTCGTCCTCCTTACAAACTAGCAAGCGAGGACAAGGGATAGGGGGAGCAAGGGTGAGAGTGAGGATGAGACAAGAGCACGAGAGAAGTCGGCGTGAAATCACCGATCGTGCCTCGCACGTGACGATTTTGCGCCGACTCGTAAAAAACAAAACTCAAGTTTGTTTAGGATGAACTATGAGTTTCGAAAACAGAAAACTCGTGTGAATGCACACGTTTGAGCTAAGAACCTCCGGTTTGGGTCGCAAAACCAGGGATAAGGTAAAAAACGGAAATGGGTCTCCGGAGACTCGAAATATTTGAGTCTCCCTGCTCTGGGTCATTGATGACGATGACCCCTAAGTCCTGTAAAGGGAGTAAACCCCTGACGCGGACTGAGAGCGCCATTCTGCAAACTCCAACGATGACTTTAGAGCAGGAGCTGGAGACTCTACCCGTTACAAACAGCCAACCGGAAAAATCCTAGCATTATCCTATCCAGCAGAATTTCCTAGGTGAGCCTTGCCAGACACCAGAGAGCCCAAAACCCGGGTGTTGTCCGTTTTACCTTAAAACTGGAAAATACCAAATTAACCACATTGTGAACACAGTCGTGCAGTCAGAATCAGTAAGAAAAACAACTACGAGGATTTATGGCTGCCCAAACTCAGGCGCCAATTACACAACTCCTGAGAGCCAACTACAATTATTGATGGCGTGACAACCAAGGGTAGCTGCCGGTGGAGCTGGTCGTGTGAGGGTGCAGTGTCAGAAGCATGAGGAGGAGGAGAGCCACACGCTTGGCTCCATGGCAACACGTCCACTCCACTCCACCAAACAGCATCCCGTCGACATCAATGTCCATCTACTCAATCATCTACATGAGCATGTACACAAAACGAGAGGTCACAGTATGAGTGTGTGAGGAAGTGCATGGGAAAAATAACATGTGTGGTCTCTGAAGATAAAGCCTACGTGTGTGGATAGCACAATCGCTGTGAAAGATAAATTTTGGAGATTTCTAGAAGCCATAATTCAAAAACATAAGTTAATCACAATGAACAAAGTTCAAAGTATTCATACTCTTTGGCAAGCCAGTCTTGGCCCTAGTCTACTCCTCTCCTAGCTTGCTACAACAAGCTACTTGCACCTGTTTACCGGTGCACTACTTGCACCTAATGCTTAGTGCGAGAAGTGCTGGGTCATCAATCGTCCGGATCGATGATCTGTCTTGTCTCTCGACGACCGCCACATTAGCTCAATGCCTCTTGGCAGTGGGTGCGGTCATTGTGTTGTACACGCCACCGAACAACCGCATCCGTCGCACGGTCATAGTCAGAGGTCCGCCACTGAGACGACCCATCGACGAATGGCGTAACCATCGTGCCACTCAGTGAGAGGGTGACACGCAACCTTGCATTGTGTGTTCGGAATGTACACGCGATGTTGCGTGGGAAATGTTGGTTTTTTGCTTATCTCATTGTGCTCTGTTTTGTCCTCCTGGCTTGTGTACATCAGCGTACAGATGAGTGACGGTGAGACTCGGCACTGTTGGAGTGTCGTTTGGTGGAGCCGACGCACGCTCAGGCCTACATGTAGTTCCCTAGACCTTCCTCCCTGCGACAACGTGCTCCACTCCATCGGCAAGCCTCCTTGGCGGTCGGGCCGCCGGCAGTCACTGCCACCGCACATGCTATCTGCATGCGGCGAGCGCTAGATCTTGTTGGTTTGAGGGTGAGTGTGCACCCTGGAGGGTCCCTAGCAGTGGCTGGTTCACACCACCAACTGTTTTTGGAGAGACTGAAACTGTGGAGGCAACAAGTTTCAAGGATGGCAGAAAACTGGTCAGAGAGTGAGGCAATAGTTTTGGCCTCGATTGACTGGGAATCAACACTTTACTCAAGGCTCAAAAGCAGTGGCTTTTTATAGCCACTGATATAAGCTTTCCAGAACACCAAAGCATGCCAGATTTGGAGCTTCCTAGCAGATTCTATGGCTTCTAGAGTGGCCCTTGGTAGGCTGTCCTTTTCCCACCTAGGAAGGCATCCCTTCCCTCCTCTAGAAGCTTCTGCCCCTTCCTAGATTCCTCAACTTGCTTCGAGTAGGAGGGAAGGTTTCCAGAAGACCAAGACACCTCTAGATGCCTTGTAGGACAAGTCACCCCTTCTAGAAGGTGTGCCACCTTCCTGGACCCTCACCTGGCCTTCTAGAAACTTAAAGAGGAACTCTAGAGGTTGAGCTAGCTTCCTGGCATCTATTTTCCACCTCCCTTGAGGCAGGGCAGAATTTCATCTTGTGGGACTTGAACCCGGGCCCCTGCCTCTAGAGGTGGACACCATTAACCACTAAGCCACCTTGGCTTGTCTTTTTGGTGTTCCTTTTTGGAGACACTCCTGCCATGGTGAGGAGCATTACTCCAACCATCTCCCCGTTGCGCATCACCCATGGCAGTTTTTCATGCTTAATCTGCAACTCAGGAGCCTTTCTCCTCATGCGAGGCGAGCTTAAATTTTATTGCTCCCTCCCACTCAGCCCCATCCTTCTTGTGCAGTGCCACGTTCACGCTCCTCTTGCGTGAAGAAGGCTTGTGCGAACCCTGTCCAGATAACCCTGTCGGCATCATACCTTTTTGTCCTTCTTCGCACACGGTTGATCGTGCGGGGCTCTTGAGGCGGTTGTTGTTGTTGCTGTCCCCTTTCGGCGCCATCCTCTCCAAGCGCCTGCTCCCCCTCTCTTGGAGACCTTGGAGACATCGGTCGACTCCCCGCCTCCACGTCCATCTTCGGTGCTTCAGATTCTTCATCCGAACTGGCCGGAACAAATTCTGCCGGTCGCCCATAGCTCGGGCGATCCTCTCCGGCTGGTGCTGCTACGAGGATGTCACCCTCGTTCACGTTCTCCGGCGTCTCCCCCTCAAGGAGTGGCATCCATTCCCCCCTCTTGGAGAGACCTGCCTCCTTGTCTGTCCAACGGCTTTTCTCGTCGAACGTGACGTCACGACTCCGCACAATCTGCTGCCACCTTGGGTCAAAGAGCCGGTACGCCTTGCTTCCGCTCTCATATCCAAGGAAAATACACCGGCGGGTACGCGAGTCCAGCTTGCTCCGTCCCTCACGTGCCTGCACCATTGCATGTGCAACACAACCAAACGTGCGGAGGTGACCCACCGCCGGCTTCCTCCCGCTCCATACCTCTTGTGGCATCTTCCACGCCTTGCTCTCCTTGTCCTTCAGCGGCTTGGTCAGCATGAGATTCATGATGTACGCTGCTGTCTTTGCCGCCTCCACCCAATACCGTTGTGTAAGGCCGGCGTCGCTCAACATGGATCGCACCATGTTAAGGATTGTGCGATTCGCTCTCTCTACGACGCCATTCTGTTGTGGGGAGTGTGGAGTTGTTTTCTGCCACTCAATCCCCTTGCTCTTCATCCACCCAAGGCACCCCACATATTCACCGCCGTTGTCACTCCGGAACGCCTTCACCTTCAACTCTGTTTGCCGTCCCACATCTGCCACAAACTCCTGCATGCACGCAAGGACCTCACTCTTCCACTTCATTGGGTAGAGGTAGAGTTTCCGGCTGTGGTCATTGATGAAGGTGAGGAAGTAGCGAGCTCCGCCAATGGAGCTCTCAAGCCGTCCACACACATCTGTGTGTAATACGGCCAGTTTTGCCGATGCACGCGTCCCCTTGGCGACAAACGGCTGCCGAGTTGATTTGCCAATGATGCATGGCTCACACACGGTCTCCTTGGTTCCATGAAGGCCACTAATTTGGAGACCCCGCACCACTTCCCTCTTAGCCATCTCCTTCACGGTCGATGGAGAAATGTGGCAGAGTCGGCTGTGCCATAGGTCCAGGTCTCCTCCATCCTTTGTTGCAAGATTGGCGGCGTTGGACCCCACCCGGCTGCTGAGGATCTTTGCGCGTAGCAGGTACAAGTCGTCCTCCCTCTTGGCACGCACAATCACCTCACCTTTGCCCTCCTTGCAGATGACGGCCTCCTTCTTTGTGAAGAGCACCTCAAGTCCCTTGTCGGTAAGTCGGCTGACGGAGAGCAGGTTTGCCCCGAAGTTGGGCATATGCAGCACATCGTAGATTGTGCTCGTGACAGGTTTGCCATCCACAACTGACTCGATGCGGACGTTACCCTCACCGGCGGCCACCTGGGTTTTTCCATTGGCCACCGTCATGCGTCCCTCCGAGGCGCCGTAGGTGACAAATGCCGCCCTGTTGCATTTCGTGTGACGGCCTGATCCGGAGTCAATGACGGCAACTCCCGGATCCTTCAAGTTGGTGGAGTTGTACGCCATAAGGGCGTGCTCATCTTTCTTCCCGCCCCGCTGCAACCGATCTGTTTTCTTCTTGGGACATTTGCGCGCGTAGTGGCCCTCCTTGCCGCAGTTGAAGCACTCCCCCTTCTTGTCACCCTTCTTGGTGCCCTGTTTGGCACCCTTCCATTTGTCACCTCGGCCTCCACTTTGAGGATGAACCGTGTAACCTGAAGTTGATGCAGCTGCACTCTCTCGACCGCCACGTCGCATCCACTCATTGCGCACGTACTCAGCAACCTCCGGGTACTTTAGCTCGTCGGAAGGCCAGCCACCAAGGACTGTGATCATGGGACTCCAACTGTCCGGCAAGGCCAAAAGGAGAATCATAGCTTGCAACTGAGAGTCGACCTCCCAACCAGTGGCCACGCACTCCGCTGCGAGCGACTCAATCTGCTGCATGATCTCCATGATGTTGTCGCCTTCGTTGGCTCGGAGGGTGACGAGCCGTTTGAAGATGAAGAGCTGATTGGCAAGGTTGCTTGACTGGTAGATGGAGCAGAGTTTTGACCAGGCGTCTGCGGCCAGGGTGCATCCTTGGATGTGCCCAAGTTGTGGTGGGCATAACGCAGACACAAGGAGCGCCAACGCCTTTTTGTTGCGCTTCTTGTATGCCTCCTTCACCTCAGCCGTTGCAGTCTCCGGCGGAGCAGTCTCATCACCTTTTACGAGCTCAAGCAGTCCCTTGTCATTGAGGAAGACCTCAAACTGCCACCTCCACAAGGCAAAGCCTGTCCCATCAATCTTAAGGACAGCTCGGCTGCTCTCTTGCTCGCTGGTTGCAATGTCTTGCTGCTGGAAGCGTGAAATCAAGCTGGCTTTGAACCACTTAGAGGCGTGGGCCCATAACCCTTTTGTTGGTCTGAGGGTGAGTGTGCACCCTGGAGGGTCCTTAGCAGTGGCTGGTTCACACCACCAACTGTTTTTGGAGAGACTGAAACTGTGGAGGCAACAAGTTCCAAGGATGACAGAAAACTGGTCAGAGAGTGAGGCAATAGTTTTGGCCTCAATTGACTGGGAATCAACACTTTACTCAAGGCTCACAAGCAGTGGCTTTTTATAGCCACCGATATAAGCTTTCCAGAACACCAAAGCATACCAGATTTGGAGCTTCCTAGCAGATTCTATGGCTTCTAGAGTGGCCCTTGGTAGGCTGTCCTTTTCCCACCTAGGAAGGCATCCCTTCCCTCCTCTAGAAGCTTCTGCCCCTTCCTAGATTCCTCAGCTTGCTTCGAGTAGGAGGGAAGGTGTCCAGAAGACCAAGACACCTCTAGATGCCTTGTAGGACAAGTCACCCCTTCTAGAAGGTGTGCCACCTTCCTGGACCCTCACCTGGCCTTCTAGACTCTTAAAGAGAAACTCTAGAGGTTGAGCTAGCTTCCTGGCATCTATTTTCCACCTCCCTTGAGGCAGGGCAGAATTTCATCTTGTGGGACTTGAACCCGGGCCCCTGCCTCTAGAGGTGGATAGCATTAACCACTAAGCCACCTTGGCTTGTCTTTTTGGTGTTCCTTTTTGGAGTCACTCCTGCCATTGTGAGGAGCATTACTCCAACAGATCTGACTGTACTATTGCATCTACAGTGGTATGCTCTGTCTAGGGTTCATGTCTCATGTTGCATGGCATTGTTTGGCATCATGGACCATCGTAAGCACTGCCTGGGTTTGGGCAGCCATAACTCTTCGCTACTATTTTTCTAGCTGTTTCTCATCACACGACTACGTTCGCAGCTTTGGTATTATGGTATGGTCCAGTTTTGAGGGAAAACAGACGATGGCGGGGTTTTGGGCTGTCGACCGTCTGGCAGGGCTCAACGAGAAAACCCTGCCTGGCATAATATAGGTCTAGGTCTTTTTTTTGATTGGCTAGTTAGCTGAATAACAAGCTTTACAGAGCTGAGGGGGAGCTAGAACTTGGAGGGGTCTCCCATTGTTGTTCATTCTTCATTCCTAGTCAGTCATTTTCAGTTTTTAGCTGCTTTCTGGCGCTAACACTGGCGCGCACATTTCTGAGTAACAAACCCAGAGCATGCAGACTTACACTCTAGATCGGCAGAACGAGGGGGAAGCAGACTAAGCAACGAGCGTGGAAGCCCTTACGCTGCATCAATAACGATGCTGCCCCAAACTGCTGCCCAGCATTTCCAGCTAGGTATCAGAGCCAGAGCCTAGCAGCAGTACCAGAAGACTGGTGTAGAGGTGCCACACAACGCCGGCGCACCCCCATATGCGCGAGTGCAAGGGAAATGCTGTCGGAATGTTTCTGGCAGCATTGACCCGCCTGGTGGCGGCGTCAGATTATTTCCCACGGCCACTCGGCCAAGGAAAATGCTGCCGGATTTTTTTCAGCATCATTGACCCCCATGCGTGACACGAGGAGGTGAGCAACCAGCGACGTCACGCATCGTGACAAAAATGCACGCGACAACGTCACCCAAGTAGAGTGACTGGCATTAGCAGCAAGCAGCAGTAGCAGCCCGCAGCAGCAGTAGTAACTTGCAGCAACAGCGAGCAGTGGCAGTAGTGGCCAGCAGTAGCTGCGCGTGGCAGTAGCACGCAACATCAGCAGTAGCTCGCAGCAACAGCAGCCCGTAGTAGTAGCAGCTAGCAGCATCAGCTTGTAGTACCAGCAGCATCGGCAGTGAGCGGCATCTGGAATAGTGAGAAGTAGCAGCAGCACGCTACAACAACGAGTAGCAGCAGCAGCTGGCTGCAACAGCAGCAGTAGCAAGCAAGAGCTAGCAGCAACCAGTAGTAGCAGCAGCCAGTAGTAGCAGCAGCTGCAGCTGCTCGTAGCCCACTTCTCACCACGAGAAGCGAGCTGCGAGTAGCAAGCTTGCTGCTTGCAACAAGCAGCAATCTTCTAGCAGCGAGCAGTGAGCTCGTTGCTTGCAACTCGTTGCTCGTAGTGAGCAGCAAGCTCGTTGTGACAAACAAAAAGGGAAAAAAATCACCCACCCCAGTAGTCGCTTTGCAGTGGCTGCAACCACTTCCATAGCCGCTATAGCAGCCATAGCAGCCGCAGCAACACGCAGCAGCTTAGCAGCAGCTTAGCAGCAGCAGCAACAATAGCAGCTACTACTGCAACAGCAGCTGTAGTAGCAGCAGCAGCCAGAACAGCTGCAGTAGTAGCACCTGCAGTAGTAGCAGCAGCGGCTGCTGCATCAACAACTACAGCAGCAGCAGTAGTAGCCGCAGGACCTACTACAACAGCAGATCACCAGCAGTAGCAACAGCAGGAGTTGCAGCGGCAACAACAGTGGCTACAATATCAACAACAGTTACCCTACAACTGCCACAACAGAGGCCCTAGAATCAGCCGCTGCTGACATCTGCAGTCATGAGCTGATGTCAGTGTTGACGTCACTGCTAACATCATGAACCAAAAAAAAGGATGAAAAGAAGGGCAAATACTCTACAACAGTCACCCTACAAAAACGCAGCAGCTGTTGCTGACGTCAGTGATTCTAGGCTGACGTCACTGCTGACATCAGCAACAAAAAAATGGGGAGCCAGAAAACCCACTATGGCTAACAGCCCCAATGTGGAGGGGACCTCCTCTACTCGGGGGACCCCCAGCCCCCCTTTCTTGCAGCAGGTGCAACAGTTGCATCAGCAATAGCAGCAATAGCAGCAGCAACAACAACAACAACAGCATTAGTAGCAAAACTAGCAGCAGCAGCAGCAGCAACAGCAGTAGTAGTAGCAGCAACAACAACAATAATAGCAGTCTACATACTTTGTTGCCGGCACCTCCGACCTCCTGGCCGCCATTCAGCAACAGCTTGCCGCACTGACGCAGCAACTTGTAGCAGTGAAGCCGTTGGCATCACAGACTCACACCAGTGCCCTGCCGCTTTTCCTTCCCCTTGGGCACGCCAGCCTCGCTATGTCTGCTGCGAACATTACCGTACTCATCTTTGATATCGTGGTTGAGAATAATTTTAGATTAGTAACTTAGATTTGTGCTTGCTTTAAATTATTCTTTTGTTTCCAAAATGAACGAACCGGGCCCTACTTGTAACCTTGATTTTGTTTTCCCCCCCTTTTCCCCTCGTCATCCCAATTTCTGGCTCGAGCTTGACTACGAGCACAGCCAAAAAACTGCCGAGGGCCTCAAGTGCAAGCCACCGCCTACGTGTCCTGCGCATCAATGAGCAGACAAATTCTTGGAACAGGGCCAGATCCACGTCACATCCACTCAAGCACGGCAGATGTGACCTGTACTCTGTCTTTTCTTTTGACACACAACACACGAGGGTCGAGGGTATTATTTTTGCATTTTCAAAGCAGACCAAATTATGTGCCCTCGTAACTGAATACATGAATTTGTACGAGAAAAAAAACATTAATATCAAATCCAAAGATCAGTATGGTACTTGGCGTAGAAGCAGACTTAGCGCCAGTGGCAGAAAATGACTTCAGTCCTTGGCCCCACTTTGGGTGCCGGCTGCAAGCCAAAGGAATTTGAGACCCCGTCCCCACCGCTTCACGCCAAAGAGCAGTTCCGGAGCTGGGAACTCAGTTTTCGCATATGGGTACAGGGTGAGGGCTTGTGGGTGTACTACATCCTTCCGTACGACTCCACCCACGCCGACGAGCTGTATGACACTAGTCACGCCGTACGTACCCTTGTCCTAGTCGCTCCTACGGCTTCATGCCTGGCCCTAGAGCCCTTCCTCGGTGACTCCATTGCCGGTAGGACCCCAGACCCTTCGGCTGCATGGCATGTCCTCACCCGTCCCCATCGCCTATCGAGCGAGGATAAGACCAGCCGCCTGCTGCGGGAGTTCAACTCCCTGCAAATGGAGGAGGTCGAGATGGTCACCTCCTACTGGCAATGGGCTGAGGACATCCTCCATTGCCTAGGCACCATCTGCTCCACCCCCTCTGGTCGCGCTCCTCACCATCAAGCACGGTGCCCCCGACGCGTACGCCGACGTCTTCGTACACTACTCCCAGGATGTCATTTCCACTATGGCGGCTTAGGGCACCCTCATGCCCTAGGCATACCAGCTCTTCCTTAGGATTGAGAAAGCTCGTCTGGAGTCCCGCATCTAGCACACAAAGGCCCTCGCCTCCCCTCCAGTCGCCTCCGTGGTCGTCGCTTCCCCCGCAGTAGTTGCATCCACCAGCTCCTCATCATCGGCGAACAAGAAGCGCAAGGGAAAAAATGGCAAGGGCCCTCAGTAGCAACAGCAGCAACAACAGCCAACTGCGTCTAGTATTGGTAGCTCGGTCTGCCACAACTGTGGCCAGCCAAGACATGGGTGGTACACTTGCCCATTACCAACGGACAAGGCGCGCGTCATATAGCCTCCATACATTGCCAGTATGAGTGCATTCTCGCCAGTGCCGCCGTCGTTGTCGCCGGCCCTGATGCCTCCACCCCGTCCAGCAGCACCACTCCTCCGACAGCCCCGCTGGTCCCTCCATCGCCAACTCCACGGCAGCATCATCCGCAGCCATTGGCGCCTCCGTTTCCATCTCTGGTGCAGTCCTCCCTCTATCCGAGCTCTGGCACAGTCACTATGCAATCCATCTACACTCCCGGACCGTCCACACGCGAGCCTCAGATGGAGCAGATCATCGCGCTCTAGCTCGGCCTGCCTCGCCCTTCCCCCAAGGGAAGTGCGAGTTGCGTTACCCCTTGCCCGTCTGCCCTACCTTCCATGACTGAGACTGAGTTTCCATCATGTCCTGCTTCCTCATCTGCCTCGTGGTCTCCTGTGCCCTCTACCCCTCTCTGTGAGGACGTCGTGTGACTTAATGATTGACAGTCGCGGTTTGCGCCATCGTCCACCGCATCCGCGTCCCTTGCTTGCTGCCATGTGACTGTTAGTGATTTGGCGACTCTGGTCCAGGACATTGTCGAGACTTGGATCATCCACTCCGGGGCTACGCATCACATGACCGCTTCTCACAAGGCCATTAGTGTGCTTGGTCTTATTGGCAATGTGTCTGGTGTCCGAACGGGCTCCGGACAGGTGTTACCTGTCTGCGGATCAGCATCGTTCATTTCCGTGAACCCGCCGGTGATGTTTTCGTGACCAACGTCCTCTCCGTCCCAGGTCTTGAGCTTAGCCTTCTGTCCATCATTTCCCTTGACCGCATGAGCATGGATGTTCTGCACTCACGTAGCATTGGTATTGTGTCGTTACTTCCGTCTAGTCTTGTCGTTCTGCATGTCACCGCCCATGGCAACCTGTGGCATGTACCTCGTATGTCCTCCCATCCCCCCATCCCCTCCTCGTCCGCCCCGACGGGCCATGTCTTTGTCACCAGCACATTGTCCATGCAGCACACCCGTCTCTTGCACCGCCACCTTTTCCACGTGCACTCTGCTGCGATCGACAACATGCTCCGCGCCCAGCAGGCCAAGGGCCTAGACCCGGACTCCTTCCCCTGGCCGTGCTCCACAGAGTGCATTAATTGCGCTTAGGGCAAGATGCACTGCTCCACCTACCCCCTTTCATTCTCCCGTGTGTCTGCCCCTCTGGACCTCGTCCATTCCAATGTCATGGGTCCTCTCCCTACTGATTTTGTCAAGGAGCATGGCCATTATGTCCTCACCCTCACTGACGACCACTCTCGCTACCACTGGTTCTTCTGCCTTTGGTAGAAGAGCTATATCGTTCATACCATTCGGGACTGGCTTGTCCGTGCCGAGCACGAGTGTGGTTGGCCTCTTCGTCCCTTTCACTCCGATCGCGGTGGCGAGTACATGCGAGAGACCACGACTTTACTCGCCTCTCGTGGTATCCACCACGAGACGTCGGCACCTTGCACACTGGCCCAGAACGGCGTCTTCGAGCGGTGGAACCACACCATGGCTGACGCCGTCCGTACCATGTGAGTCGCATCCGGCCTCTCTGATGGCTTCTACTTCAAGGCCATGGCCTACATGACGTGGGTCTGGAATCGGATTCTCCATGGACTCCTTCCCTGCCAATCTACGCCGTATCAGCACTGGTGCGGTCAGCGTGCTGACCTCCACCCAGCTCGTGTCTGGGGCTGGGTGGCCATTGTGTCACTACCCGCCCCGAAGTAGGGAAGCAAACTCACCCCCTGTGGGTGCCCTCGTACCTTTCTCGGTGTCTCCTGTTAGTCCAAGCTTGGCCCTTCTGGAATCCCTCTCGGCAGTGCATCATCGCGAGTCGCGATGCCCTCTTCTTTGAAGAACTTTTTTTCTTGCGACGTCGTTTGCTCCGGCTCGTCAGTGTCCCTCCCATTGGGGGGGATTAGTGAGTCCGTTCCCCGTCTTGCCGCTTCCGGGCGGCATATCACATGGTCCCTCTGAGCCGGTAGTCCCAGTCATGTCCGCTGGCCCCTCCAAGCCGGCATCCCCAGTCGCGTCCGCTGATTCCTCTGGGCCGGCAGCCCCAGTCGCGTCCGCTGGCCCCTACGGCCTAGCAGCCCCAGTCATGTCCACTGGCTCCTCCAGGTCGGCAGCCCCATTTGCATCCGATCGCCCCTCCGGGCTGCATCCCCACTCGTGTCCGCAAGCTCCTCTGGGCCGGCAACCCCAGTCACGTCCGCTGGCACCTCCGGGCCGATAGCCCCTGTCGCGTTCGTTGGTCCCTCCGAGCCAACAGCTCCGGTCGAGTCTGCTGGTCCATCCGTGCCATCAGCCCCGTCTGCGTCCGATGGTCCTTCCGGGCCGGCAGACCCGTCCGCGTCCGCTGGTCCCTTTGCACCAGCAGCTCCGTCTGCCTCCGCCAGCACCTCGGACTCGGTGCCATCTATTGCCCTACCGCGCTACACACGTGGCCCAGGCGGCAGCCTCAGACCCAAGCCATCCGTCGGTGCGCAGATCACCACACCACGCGATGTGGCGCCTCCGCCCCCCATCACCCCATGCGTTTCTTCCACTCCTACGATAGTGAGTGGGGACCCCGGCACCAAGGGCCTCGACCTAACCACTTCAGCCATCATTACAGACCTCCACGCGGGCTCCTCACTGGGTTACGCCATGCTCCATCAGGAGCATCGGCATGATGTCACGGTTGCACTCACACGTGTCCCATCTAAAGCTTGAGATGCACATGCCCTTGCGGTCTGCTCCACGGCGCACCCGGATGATCTAGCCACCTTACGCAAGGCTTTTTCCTCCCTCGAGGCCTCACATTGGGATGCTGCTTGCACCGACGCGCTTGTTGCTATCCGACAGCACCACGTGTATAGCCTTGTCGATCTCCCTCCAAGTCGGAATGCCATCGGTGCCAAGTGGGTCTTCAAGCGCAAGTGGAAGCCGGAAAAGTCCTTGGACAAGTACAAGGCCCGCCTCACAGCCAAGGGGTTTGCTCGAGATCCTGGGGTTGATTACGACCAGATCTTTGCCCCAGTTAGCCGATTCTCCACTAGTCGGGCGCTCTTCAGCCTGGTTGCCTAGCACAAGTGGGAGTTGCATCGAATGGACATGAGCGACGCTTTCCTCCATGGCTCGCTCGAGGGTGAGGAGCTCTACATGGTACAGCCTCCAAGCTTTGACGACGGCACTGGGAAGATCTTGTGGCTGCAAAACGCCCTCTATGGCCTGAAGCAGTCGCCTCGGTGCTAGAACCAGGAGATTAGTCGCACGCTCCTCCACGATGGCCTCCTGCTGACCCCACACTGTTCATCACCCTACGAGGCCAGACCTTCGCCGCTGTCTTGGTGTACATTGACGATCCCCTCCTTGCAATGCCGGACGTGGCAGCCATCCAGTGCGTCAAGGACCTGCTGCACACCGCCTACCAGAGGTTGAGTTAATCGACCCAAAATCGTGCACTCGTAGATCAGTGCACGATTTTGGGCCGGAAGTCCGACTTCGGGGGGCGAAATCGGACTTTGCCCGGCTCTGCGACGTCGCAGACAGAGCTTCGCCAGCGAAGTCGTCAAACAGTCACAAACCCCTTGAGCGAGGGGTTTGTAACTGTTCAAGGGGGGTTTGCGGGTAGGTTTGGATGGGGGGTCCGAGACTCCCCCTGCGATGGAAGGGAATTTGCTAGGCCCTGCTACCGCGGGGCCCAGCAGATGCCCGCACAAAAATAAAACCCTAAACCCCCCAATGTAATTCGGGGATGGGTTTCTTCGACGTTTGGGCTTCAAACTAAGGGTTGAACGCGGATTTGCGTGGTAAGAAAAAAATGAAAAGGGTGTTTTCGCTTGATCGCAATGGAGCGATGACCACCGTTCTGACATTAGCGAAGCTGATGTCAGAACGATCGGACTTCGCCCTCGATTTCGGCGAAAAAGGGGTCGTCGCTGAAATCGAGGGCAAAGTCGGAAAGAAACTTCCGACGCGGCTTTTTTGGCCGATGCACTCGAACTCAAGTGCATGAATTTAGGTCGATTAACCCTAAATGGCCTACCAGATGAAGGATCTCTGGTTCACCCGAGTCTTCCTGGGCATGGAGCTCCAGCATGATCGCTCCCAAGGCAACCTGTAAGTCCATCTGGCCGCCTATGTACAAACTGTCCATTCGCTTTGCTGAGGACTTGCCCCTCGTGCCGAGCGTATCCACACCCATGTCACCCGATGGCCACACGAAGCTAAAGAGTTCTGACCCAACCATTGTGGGGGAGCCACTTGACGTGACCTCGTATCTGCGAGTCATTGGGTCACTCACGTTCCTGGCGACAACGACGCACCCAGATATCGCATTTGTCGTCAACCTCCTGGCTCAGTTCTCTCAGGAGCATCGTCACCTCCACTTCGAGGCCGCGGTCCAAGTACTGCGCTATGTCATCTCGACTCCACAATGAGGTTACATGTTCCGCCGACAGCAGTCTGTTGTCGTTGTGGACTACACGAACAGTGATTGGGCCGGCAATCCGGACAGTAAGAGCTGCACAGGTTGGATCTTTTCAGTTGGCGGCACGACTGTGTCCTAGCGTAGTAGCAAGCAGGGGTGCATTGCACGCAGCACTGCTGAGGATGAATACATAGCCCTTGGTTCAGGAGCATGTGAGAGCGTGTCGTTGCGTTGTCTGTTGTCCGAGTTGCGTCAGTCCATCGCATCCTTCACGTTGCATTGTGACAAATAGAGTGCCATGGCCATCGCCGACAATGACGGCATGCATCACACATGCACAAAGCACATCAATGTCGAGTATCACTATGTGCATTCGTTGTTGCAAGACGGCAGCATCAGCATTGTGTGGGTTCAGACAGCACGGCAGCTGGCTGACTTCTTGACCAAGGCACTGAAGCGCGACCCGTTCAAGACTGTGAGTTCAGTTAACATGCGTTCGTGAGTTGCACTCTTTGTTTGGCCTGCGTCTATATGTGCCCTAGGAGAGTCTGTCTGTTGAATGTGTCACTGCATGTCCATGTGCACTACGCCTGTGAGTCATGGGGGAGTTTGTTTTTTTGCATCTCTCATTGTGCTCTGTTGTGTCCTCCCGACTTGTGTACATCGGCGTGCACATGACTGACGCCGAGACTCGACGCTGCTGGAGTGTCGTCCGGTGGAGCCGACGCACGTTGAGGCCTACACACAGTTCGGTGGAGCCTCCTCCCTACGGCAACGTGCCCAGCTCCATCGGTAGGCCTCCTCGGAGGTCAGGCCGCCAGCGGTCACTGCCGCCGTTGATGCTGTTTGTATGCGTCCAACACTTGATCTGACTGTACTATTGCATCTGCAGTGTCCTGCTCCATCTACCGTCCATGTCTCATGTCGCATGGCACTGTTTAGTGTCATGGACCATGGTAGGTACTACCTGGGTTCGGGCAACCATAACTCTTCACTACTAGTTTTCTAGCTGTTTCTCACTGCACGAATGCGTTCGAAGCGTTGGTAATGTGGTATGGTCTAGTTTTCAGGCAAAACGGATGACACCTAGGTATTTGGCTCTTGGCCGTCTAGCAGGGCTCACCGAGAAAACCCTGCCTGCCAGAAAATAGGTCTAGGTCTCTTTTCTGATTGGCTGGTTAGCTGAGTAACAAGCTCTGCAGAGTTGGGGGGAAGCTAGAACTTGGAGGGGTCTCCCATTGGTGTTCATTCTTCATTCCTAGTCAATCACTTTCAATTTTCAACTACTTTCTGGAGCTAACACTGGCGCACGCATTTCTGAGTAACAAACCCAGAGCATCTAGACATAGACTCTAGAGCGGTAGACTGAGGGGGCAACAGACTAAGCAACAAGCGTAGAATCCCGCACGCTGCATCAACAACGCTGCTGCCCCAACTTGCTGCCTAGCATTACCAGCTAGAAACCTCACCTTCAAGGGCATGATCCTCACGTCGTCGCTCGCTCGCTCGCTCCTCCTCGCGTCCACGGCTGAGTGGAGTCGAGCTCGACCGCAACCTCAACCTTTTAAAATCAGAAGAAAAAAAGGTCCAGATGCCCAACAAACACGGTTGAGACCCCGAGTATCTCAGAAACAGATGGGCGCCTTGTTATTGTATGAGGCAAGTGACTCGCTCTGCTATATGGAAGTGATAACATCATCTTACTCCTTGATTCTCACTATGAGGAGTCGTTTCATCGCAAATATTTTGTGTGAAAGCGGCTTGGATTGATGGATGACGCTTGTTTTTTGCCAGGCTTCAGTTGCAAATGTACAACTCTTGAAGTAGTCCCCATTGCGACTCAACTGTACCAAACACGAGCAACATGAGCGCCTTTGTGTTCTTCTTTACAAAGGTCTCCTTCTACGCTTTTGTTGTTGTCGCTTCATTGAGGACTTCCGTTCCCTTCACGACATGCAATAGCTCCTTCTGCACGAGGTGGATCTCAAAGAGTCACCTCCATAGCGTAAACTCTGGGCCGTCTACATACTTTTGGATGGGTTGCTTCATCTCTCTCTCTCTCTCTCTCTCTCTCTCTCTCTCTCTCTCTCTCTCCTCTCTCTCTCTCTCTCC
>SZWC01005968.1:123446-147073 GCA_023375785.1 Penium margaritaceum
AGAGGGAGAGAGAGAGAGAGAGAGAGAGAGAGAGAGAAAGAGAGAGAGAGAGAGAGGGAGAGATAGAGATATATATATATATGTATAGAGAGAGAGAGAGTGAGAGAGAGAGAGAGAGATAGAGAGAGAGATAGAGAGAGATACATAGAGAGAGAGAGAGAGAGATAGAGAGAGAGATAGATTAAAATAGAAAGAGAGATATAGAGACAATGTAATGTAATAACCAGGGAGAGAGAGAGAGAGAGAGAGAGAGATTAGACGAGAGAGAGATGGGGGGGGAGAAAGAGAGAAACAAAATATTGTCGGTATTTCAATCCATACCTACGTATGCCCTTCAATTTCTAGTAAAAGCATTGTGTTATCATTGCAAAGTGGCAAAACATTTGAAACATCTTCATTGATGATGGCTATTGAAATGCATGCGCTTATTTTGTAAGACATCATTAGCCTTGGAAAGCAACATCTAATAAAAGCAGGGCATTGGTTCATCAACCGCAATCAGTTGACCAAATTGCTGAGCTTTGTAACATAATGGTTTCATTTTTATTTCTTCAACTTCATAATGATTCAAGGTTTTATTAAATTTAGTCAACATATTTGAACATCTAAAAAAATCAATTCAACAACCAAGAGAGATAAAGCATTATTGAACATTCTTTAATTGTTTTCTTCATGACACAAACGCACAGATATGTATTGAATAACATTGTGTCATGAATGCTCATTCAAGTAAATGTTTCAATGGATGCCAATTGGGTATTCTTCTTTCCTTAATACTAGCATTGTAGTTTGAAAAAATGTGAATTTCGTTTTTGTAACCCTTGCACTTCCTTGAAATGTAAATCATGATTCTATGTTCAAATGTAAATTGAAAGTTTGGAATTAGCAGCTGTTTAAAATCTCAGAATGGGTACAATGTTTGACCCCTATTTTTCTTTGTATGTGCTAATTTACAAAAAATAGTCAATCATGAAAAATAAATTATTCAATGACATTTCGTAATCATTAGACTTCATGTCAATGTTTCCTTCTAAAACAACTTGAAGTACTGTTATTACTATATGAAAACTCTAATTCTAATTTAATGGTAATTACATTGTGTGAATTCTCTTATTTTGAAGCAACATTGTATGTTTTGGTTGAAAATAAAATAAAATGAAATGTCTCACATCCTAGGTTGGAAGGAAGATTGTACATGTTTTAACAAAGTTTTTTCAATAAATTATTGAACATGTTCATGATTTCATTTCAATTTATAACACTTTCTTTATAGAAGAGAATAAGGATCACTAACAAGAGAAGGAAGAGGAAATTTCGAATACACAGAGACTAAAAGGGTGTGGGATGACTTAATGGTAAAAACAAAGTGCACACTTTGAAACTAGTAAACAAATCACTACAACACATTATGATTCATGCCACAAATTCTTCGTTATGGTAAGCCTACATCCTTGGTTTGAACAATAATTTAAGACATTCCTTTATAGCATCACTTAAAAACGTAGAGATATCAATTTTCGCAACACCTTCCAACCGATGAATTATGGAAAGACTACGAATATACATCAAGATGGAATGATCCCTTCTCTATCCACAGAAAAGAAATTTCGTTAATGTAGCGTTACCATGATTGAATCCCTTAGATGATATGATTGGTTCACAACCCCATAGACGTAAGGCTTAAAAACCTCTCACTAGAAGAAGAGCTACAGTCCCACATCAGCAAGTTGGATATTCAAAGTGCATGTTGCTAGAATGCAGGATATGATACATATGGAAACCTCCCTTTGAACATTGCCTTAAATGTTTTGGAGACTTCCACTTACTGTACATCGAGAATGATAAGTAGATTTTCATGGTCAGTGAATAGGCACGACAAGGTGAACGTGTTGATGAAAGAAGGTACCAACATTATGTGGATCAAACCCTCCATGATTTTCACGCACGCCCCTTGGTTGGGAGTGTGATAAATGTTAAATGTTCAAGAATTGGTGTGATCTGAATTTTTGTCTTGTGATTGACTTTGATCTTCCAAAAGGGCACTATTAACTTTTAAAGCAGAGACTTTTAAAAGAAAAGAATCAATGACAATGATTTTTTTTCTTTTGTCTTCCTTCCTAGAGACGCTCAATTCTTGACTTGAGCAATGAAAACACAAATATTAAGGAACCGGACTACACATGCCCCCTATCATACTTCCATAAATGACAAGGTAAAGTTGTTTCCAATGAGAGAATCATTTTCCAAATTTCATGTTGAGTGAAGCTCTATTGCAACAATTTTATGGCACGACCTATGGGAAAAACACTTTCAAATGGAGTTTAATCTGAGTCTTTCCACTTCCCTGTTCTTCAATTTTGCATGCACTATGTTGCAAATGGTGGAACTGAAATGGGGGGAGAAAACTCCTTTAGCATACATTTTATATCCAAGAATCCCTTGATTTGTGGCATCCTTGAATGAATGGGGCAAAATCTCCTTTATCATAGATTCTCCATCTCTCACCCTCAACCTAGTCTTTGTTACTAGGATACATAGAACTTAAAGCATTTAGGCTAAAACAAAAATGTAGGCCACTCTCAATTGCATTTTATCATTCTCATACCAGGTGTATACCATGGATGGAGCCAAAGCTTGAAATTGGGTTTTTGATTGTGGAAGACAGTTATGTTTTAATAGATTGAATAATTGAGTCATGAAAAATCTGCTGAATCGATTTTCATTATCTTCTCCCTTGTCCATGTATTTCATGATGGCCAATATATCATGGCTGGGGGAAGTGATAGAGGCAACGTGCTATGAATAGACTTTATGAATCTTATTTTTAGAATGAAAACATCATTACTGACAATTTTTCAATGAAAACTTGCAACACCTTTCAAAAGAATTCTACGCATATTCAGTGACGTCTGGTCTCATGCAAACACCATCATTAGGTTTTGGGAAATCATTAGATCATCTATTAAGTGGTGAGCTCTCATTAGAGCCATCCCCACCTATTGGGCTATTAGCATCGACATTGTTGACCATTCACTCCGTGTTACATTTATCATTAGCAAAACAAGAAGAGGATTTAGACACATCTTCTTCCTTAGCACTCTAAGTATTAGCAACGAAGGGGAAATGTCAAAGTTGCATGAGCAATCTTGACAATAGTTTCTTCACACATAACAAGTAGGACAACCAACACCAAAAGCTTCCTCGAAGATATTTGCCTTGTTTAGAGAGAAACATTTGCTGACTTATTACGGTCCCCACGGTTGACCGTAGGATGGTCCCCACTCTTGGCCCCGCATGTAGCTGTTGTGTTGTGCACGTAATAACTAATGCAGCTACTCAGTTGTGCATGTGGTAGTTGATCAAATGCTCAAACGTGCATTCACAACTTTATACAAAGTGGTCTCTGTCGCAATTTTTTTTTTGCATGTGCTAATGCAAACAGTCTTAACAATCCATTCGGAAGTAGCCCCATGCTCACTAGTCTGGGTAAACTACCAAGAAGTGCTTCCTTGCATTGTGTAGCCGGTGATCAAGCTAGGCTAGGAGGCATGCTCTAGAAGCATCCACTGGCACACCGCTTGTGAGCCGAGACATCTACTTGCCTAGTTAGATTGTAATCTTGCTACAGCCACCTCTAAATGACAAGGAAAAAAGCTCGCTGCCAATTGCTCTTTCTTGATGCTACACCCTTTTATTCCCTGTGTCACTTTAGCCACCTACTTTGATGACCCTCTTTGCTTGCTTCTATGTCTTCCTTCAGCCATACTCAGATGCTAGAGTTTGACTCATCCTCAGCTGAGGCAACCATTATGCCCCTACGTCCATTCACGGAAAATTTGGGGTCCTAAATTCTTGGATTGCCTTGGACTGCCCATGGCATCCTCTAAAACAAGAACACCATTTCTTGGTGGTGGTTGCCATTATGGTTGGACTTCTAGCTATTCTTGCACAGGTGGGTTGACCATGGTGGCGCCGACGGTTCATTTGGCTGCCCAATTAGGGCTTGTCACTTTCGAGCATTGCCCCTTCATGCTTTTTTTCCTCACAGCCATACGGCTGCGAGGATTTGAGCTCTTTCCTTGCTCGCCATGGCTCTACCGACCACTAAGCCTTGGCCTTGGCTACTTGTGCGTGGCCCTTCATCACCATTCGTTGCTTGAGGGGCAGACTTTAGTCTAGCCTTTTTTTCTTTTCTCAGCTGTTCCTCTTCAGCAAGGGCCTTCAACGAGGCTTTGCTTGCTACTCGCCAACCAGCCACCCTGCCGTCAAGGCAGGGGGCTTTGCGCTTGCCTGCTGTTGCGACAGAGCCTTGCCACAACCGTGCCTGCCGTCTTTCCAAGCCTTTGGCCCATCTTGCCATCACAGCGTAATGGTGAGACATCAAATTCCAGAATTGTGCTAGCAAAAGCGAACATGCATCTCCTTTTTTCCTTTTTGGGTCGCGCTCTTCACGCAAATTGTACTCTAGTACTCGACTTGCTGGGGCTCCTTTTCCCAACTACTACTGAATAGCCACTTTTGGCTTTCGGTATTCCTTTTGTTTTTAATCGTTACTTCGAGCTTGCACTTTTTACCCTATAGCCAAAAAAACATGGTAAGCTCAACTTGCGATAAGACTCTTGACGAGGATTATCGCTGTTGCTTTATTCTACCGATTGGTGCTCCTCAAGCAATTGCCACTGCTTTGCTCATGCGTCGTCTGCTAATGAAGGAGGATCCATGGCGCGTAGAAGAAAACTTGCCGTTCAATCCCTTTCTAGGGGAAAGGAAACCCGAAATTGGGTTCTGCAAGACCGAATCAAAATTCCATTCTAGAAGAGCAAGAACGTTTTACATCCACCACACTACTCGAAGCAGACATGGCACGTCTTATGTATTTTTGTTAGTATTAATATTGCTGCTGGTTATACTGGTGGTTGTTGCTTCCACCTTCTAGAAGGCACCAAACCAAGTTGGCTTTATATCTCAAATGAACAAGACAACAGCCTTAGCCACATAGCTTGTGATCACAAAAAGCTACTCCAAGGTCATGAAAAGATCTCAAACGCCTCACCTTCACTCCTACAACTGCTTTCATTCCTGCACTCATACTTGAGCTGTTTTTGTAATATCACTTCATTCTAAGCACATTGTTTTTGGAGGAACATGTACACTCTACCAACGTTTTTCTTGTGGTGGATATGGAAGGACGTGGTCCTTGTCTCTTTCAGGGGTACGTTTAGTGCCCCAATTTTGTTGATGCTTTGTTCTCCACCTACCACCTTGACAGGATTTTTTCATGGAGTACACCTACTCCATTTATGCATGCCATTGAACCACGTGGGCTTATTGCTTCCTTCTGGCAATATTATGCCTTGTAGCACAACTACTGCATTTGTGCATTCCACTTGATTCTAGGTGTGCTTGTTACGTCCACTTGCCACCCTAACAAGAATTTTTCATGGAGCACATTTGCTCCGTTTTTGCATGCCACCTATCATCAAGTCGGCTAACGGCCTCCACCTACCATTGTGGCATGATTTTTCCATGGAGTGTAATTGCTCCATTTGTAAGGTATGGTTAATCGGGGCCATTTCATACACTGGTATTTTAGTCCGTGCCTTTAGTGTGATCTCTTGGAAGGGACTACCTTACATTACTCCTTACACTCTTTTCACAGTGTATGCGTAGTGTACGTTTGTCTTACATGGTAAAAATCTCTTCTTAGAAGGGACTCGAGTACGTGGGGCTAGTGCATATGGCAAGTGCGCTTAGGCACCATACAAATTTACACTAAGAGTGCACTCAGTGTGCTCATTTGTCTCATAGATTAAATAAAACGTTGCCTTTTGTCCTATATGGACGGAAAATGTTCTTCTTAGGAAGGACCTCAGTGCGTGGGGCTATGGTCTGTGGCAAGTGCGCTCAGTCAACATAAAAACATACAATAAGAGTCCACTCAGTGCGCTCATTTGTCTCATATGTCCTACTACACATTCCATTTTCTCATATGGCAAAATGTTTCTTTTCTTAGGAAGGACCCAAGTGCGTGGGCCTAGTGTATGTGGTGAGTGTGCTTGGTCTCCATATAAAACCACACCAAGAACGCACTCAATGCGCTCCTTTGTCTTATGTGTCTCAGAAAAAACCGTTTCTTTGACTTATATGTATAGATAATTCTCCATTCAGAAGGATTTTTTAGCGTGGAGCTAATACATGAAATTTGAGCTTTTGGGGGTCCATATTCATGAAATGAGACATTCAAATTTTTCTTATTTGGTGTCATATAGTTTTGCCTAACTCATATGATTGAAAGAATAAAATGTGTGTTTTTCCTACGTTTAAAACAAAATTTAAAAAAATGTTTCGTCATGTATCCCATGAAAATTGTGTTAACAGTAAAATTTTAAAGAGAAATCATTCAGTGTTTGAATATATCTTAATTTTTTATTCAACATTTTTACTATGCAACTTCAATGTTTTTTTCTCTTTGGTTGAAGTGGACACTGTTAGGGTCATCTTGAGGACGTCAAAATGGACGTAAAGTACAACTAACTATATCCAGGTAACAAAGGAAAAACTCATCAACGGAGTCCTTTCTAGCTTCCACTATCAAGATCATCCGCTTGTATTATTGATGTGCAATCGTCGTTGGAATGTCACTTGTTTTATCAGTCCACGTCATACTTGACAACCGAACAAGTCAAAAAATCTTTGTAAAAGTGGTTCGCCCTGTTTTGTTGCTCGAGTATTCGCAAGACGGTCTAGAGGGGCAACCTAATGTACGGGGGTAGTGTATGTGGCAAGTGCACTTAAAATGAGTGCGGAAGTGCAAATAACACGCACTCATTGTGCGACAGATATAAACCAAATGCATGAACGAATTTGTAACATTTCTTGCTTGACATAGCAAACCATAGACGATTGTAATGAAACACCGCAGAAATACAATCATCAACCTAAATGATGTGAAGTTTGGAGCTGTGACTGCCTTGTGTGAGGCGGTCCCTCACCGTTGACGGCGACATCGCTGTCTGAGATGCAAGGAAAAAAAATTTGGTGTCTATAGCTTAACTTTATGTTTGATTGAAGGTCTTTTGATTATGAAAGGTGGATCAAAACAGAGGGTCGAATTGTAGAATCTTATTCAACTACTCATGAGAGAAGATCGGATTTGTGGCAAGAATCGGTCTATGCTTGCAGCTAGAGAGAACGTGTGAAATGACGATAAATGTCTGAATAATAATTTTATGTTTGATTGACCAGATGACACACAATATTGGCTATTCACAGATGGAGCATAAACTTCTTCTTGTACAACATCCATCGACTTTTTGTTAGAGATGTACAAATTTTCTCAAATTTATTCTAATCAAATTTCATACATCAAATGATTTCCGTCAAGAGAAGCAGATGGTTTCTAACTTTGAACAAAACAAGTTAACATCAATATGTAGTGGTTGTCCAATAGCAGAACACAGCCTTCTCGAAAGAAATATTTCAAACCCCATATCATCTAGGTTTGCGCCCTTCTGAGGTTCATTTGCCATTAGAAACACAGACGGTTTGCTCCTTGAACAACGACATTTAGTCTGGTTGGGCATTGTTTTTAAACTGATCGTTCGCACACTGAGTGCATGTTACGTGCACTTAATCACTCATTTCGAGTACACTCGCCACATGCACTACCCCCGTACACTAGGGGGGCCTACTAGACCACCCTTCAATAATTCAAGTGATGTATTTGGCACGATACGTCGCACCAATAACACTAAGTCGTGGATTCAATAGACGAGCAGTTCAAAGTCATGAGACAGTCATCAAGTCAAACAACCATCTTTATGCGAGCGGGCAATTCAGATAACTAGTTCGTGAAAGTTGGTTTGTATTCCCGATATAGAATGTATTATGGACATACCAACATGGGAAGATCATTGGACGGATAATTGTCCGAATGATAAGTCTAACAGTCAAAGGCTACATTAACCATATATAAACATTGTTGCAGCTAGAATAAGTTTCCATGTAATATGTAAAAACAATATTTCTCCTTTTCTTAGAAATAACCCCCACGAACATATCATTGGCCAAAACTTTACAAAGAACAACGGAAATGAGAAACATTAGAATGGATTTGTTACATAAATCAGTTTGAAAAACAAAAAACCTTCCACGGTGATTTTTTTCTAGTTTTGTCATTACAATATGAGGACACCTTCCAAAAAACTATGCAAACACAAGAGAGTATTCTGCCATAAATATCTAGCCTAAACAAGACAGAAATGCACCTTTGATAAATCTGAAATTTTTCATTTAAGGAGAGTATGTTTAGTTTAGGACACTACTGCACTAACTTTAACAAAACTACTCTTTTTTGTGAGAGATTTAGATTTCCAAGTACAATCAGTTGAATGCACCATGGGAAAATTCAAATGAGAAAACGTTTTGATCATGTAGGACAAAAGGAAGATTGTGTTGAAATGTGTAAATGTACACATGAGAGGGAGAGTGAGAGAGAGAGAGAGAGAGAGAGAGAGATAGAGAGAAAGGNAATCAGTTGAATGCACCATGGGAAAATTCAAATGAGAAAACGTTTTGATCATGTAGGACAAAAGGAAGATTGTGTTGAAATGTGTAAATGTACACATGAGAGGGAGAGTGAGAGAGAGAGAGAGAGAGAGAGAGAGATTGAGAGAAAGGGAGGTATATATGTATAGATTGATACAGAGAGAGAGAGAGAGACAGAGAGAGAGAGAGAGAGAAAGAGAGAAAGAGAGAGTGAGTGAGAGAGAGAGAGAGAGAGAAAGTGAGAAAGAGAGAAAGAGAGAGTGAGAGATAGAGTGAGATAGAGAGAAGGATAGATACACAAAGATAGAGAGAAAGAGAGAGAGAGAGAGAGAGAGAGAGAGAGAGAGAGATAGAAAGAGAAGAGGAGAGAGAGAGATATGGAAAGAAGGTTAGTGTGCACTATTCATGCGCACTAGTTTTTTAGTGCATGGTGTTGGTGCATGGTTCTGGAGCGCACTAGAAGTGCACACATAAAAGTGAGTGCATGATCAGACGACCATTGGGCATATATGCCATTCGTGCATTAGAACCAAACACGTGGTTGGTTTATTACGCCCACCTTCCACTCTGGTACGATATTGACATGGAGTTCAACTGCTCTATTTGTCCATGCCACCAGTCACATGGTGGGCTCATTACGTCCACCTACTGTTTTTGCTGGATTTTTTCTTGTCCTCAGCTCATTACATTAAGAGCACCTTAAACGCTTGACCGACACCTTTTTCCTCCCTCCCCCTCACTCAAGAATTTCCTTTGCCATTGCTTTGACAAAGTATGCTGTTGCTCTCACTTTCACAGCCACAATGACTATGGAAGATGCTGACATGATCCTCAACTCATGTGCTCAGTAGTATAAACTCACTCGGTTTATTTAAAGAGGATAGAGGTCTCCTCAAATGTAAAATACATCCTTGTTGGTGTTGTCGTGGTTTAGTCTGAAGATGTAGAGATCGATGTGCTTTCACTGAGGGGAGAAATGCCATTGCATGTTTTTCCTTTGGCTTCGCATTGCCTTCGAATCTAGACCTGCTTATATTTCTTAGCAACACCATGATGATGTGCGCAACCATGGTGTCGCACACCTTGACTCCGGTTGCTCCAGTGCATGATGAAACTCTGCTGCACTTGTGCTTTTCTTACACTTGCCGGTGTGAACGCTTCAACTTAATGGTGCTTTGGGATGCAATCCTTTTTTGGGCAAATGGTCCCCATTCATTCTCTTCTTCTTCTTCCCTGATTGTCCGCTCCTCGTCATAGAACAAGATTTGTGATAACAAAAGTATATTTCTAATTGCTAATGAGCGTCCTTGCCTTCGTGCTCTCTAGTGCTCCACTAATGCTGGTGGACAGCCCGATGCTGCCACTTCGCTACTTCCTCGTGTATTGACAATGTGTCCATGCATTGATCACTTATGCGCTCTTCCTTTAATCTCTTCTTCCATGAACACTTACTACATCAAGGCTACTCTTGCATGACGTAGGCTAGCTATTGCTTGGCCGCTGGCTACATTGGTAGTGCATAGTACCTAGAGGAGTCAACTTATTGCACACTTAGAGGCTCATGAGAACCTTTCCTTGCTGTTGAAGACATATCCACCCCAGCTGATTCACTACATCATCAATATTCATCTAAAATATTGTCTTTTCTTGAAAGGAGAATGAGAAATCCATATGGGATGCGAAATCGCTGTCTGCTTCATTGGATAGCTTATGGACGTTTGGCAAAACGTACAACCCTCTGACCACTGGTGTCGACAATTTTCTTTCAAGTAGGCATTATCTTTGCGATTGTTGCTTATTGTCGCCACGCAACTAATGGGAATCTTTTTCCTTGGTCACAACTCTACCCTACATGAGCTCTTACAAGATAGCTTCTTTCTTTGGCTCTCTAGCAACCTTGGATGTTTTCAATGGCTTCCCTCCTTGGAACTTGAAAAGTAGTGCATGGAGAGGTTACGACCCTCATGATATTATCACGTGGGTATTTTGAAAGTACTGTTGCTTGTCATCAGCTGCTACTTTTGGCCCTTGAGATCCAAGTGGCTCTACTAAATGCTTTGATTATTGCAATGGTGTTATTCTTGATGCTTCACGTGAAACCACAAGGGTCTGCACGCTTTCTCTATGAGAAGATAAAGCTAACTTTATTTACTGAGGAGAGATAGGCTCTTGCATGTTTCGAGAAGATCTTAGCTCTCACCACTGTGCACATGGTTGATGTGACACATATGAAACCTTACTTAGCAGTAAGGCCTCATTTGTTATATCTGCACCACCTGACCTTCAAGTTGAGCTAGCTAGGAAACTCATAGCCTAAGGATACGCCGCTCCCATTCATCAAGGATTTGCTCCTTACCAATCTGCTTCCATTTCTTTGTGCTTTTATGCATGAAAACTTCCTCTCAAGTAGTCTCGTGTTGACATGTATCAAGAAGTGCTTGTAGAAATCCCATGAATGATACTTTCCTTTTAGCTTGTTGTGTCATTGTAACTCATTGTTGCACCATATTGAAATTGACAGATCCTATCGCTTGCATCTGCACTTTTTAGAGCTTTTGGCATGATTTGTGCCACATTTGCCTATGAGACCACTTCAGTTGATGACAATGATAGTTTTCCTAGTTGAAGTTGATGTTAAAGATTCATCTTCTACAAAATCTAGGAAAACTACATCTCAAGCTGTCGATAGTGAGATTAATAACTTGTGTAGTCCTCTTTGGACGGCAAAAGCACAAGACTGTCAATCAACTATTGCCGCAATACTCCATATGCACACACATCGTCAAGCTGTGCCCTTTTCTTTAGCACCTCTTATGTTGAGCACATCCCTTATTTAGCTATTGCTTGCTCTATGCTTGGACCACATCCTTGGTCCATGCACAAGCTTGGTGTTGAGAGCTCATTCAACTGTTCCGAGTCCATGTGTGGGCTACCCATATCGTGGTCACGAACAATGTCCTCAATGAATCCATGTGTGTAGGGTCGCCACTTGACGCGTTCAACGTGCCATTGTTGAGTAATGACAATCGTTTTCATCCTTTCAAGCTTAGGTTGTAAATGCGAATTCTTGTAAACGACACTATTTTGCTTCTCTAATCGAATGTTGAGCATGCCTTAATGTCCTTGCTTTGATACCATTATGGGGTTTGTGGAGCCTGTAGTGACGAAGTCACCACGTGCTATAATAAAGCAATGAGGTCTTGCTATTGTCCGAGATCTGCATGCCTAGTAAGAATACCTTGTACTCTAATGTGTGTAGAGAAAACTGGAATTAAACTTGGAATTGGAAAGATTACAAGGTACAACTATGTTATCAGGAAACAACGATGAATCACAGCACAGTTCAATTGTCAGACACAACATGCCTCATCCAAGGGCACACCACCTTGCTAGGCTATCAAGGTAGTCTTATCAAGGGCCTCAGCATGGTCCCCATGCTTTCATGTGAAACATCCTCTAGGTTTTCAGCGCAACCTCCTATTCATGTTTTTAGCCACTACCAAACTTACTAGCTTGTGTGAGAACTTCTCATCCTCCTAGCCAAGCTAGTAGAGTTCTGCTAGGCTTACTAGGTCGACAAAGGGGAAATCCAACAGAATCCTTCCACACTCAATCAGCACTTCATGAGAAAAATTGACGCGAGACACTAAATCTGGGCGTAATGCCTAAACACGCTCCGAACTTAAAAATGAGCAACATCCAAAAATGCAGCTCTAACAAGACTCTTCTTTTTTCTCAGACGTATTCTAGCCACCTTTTCTAAGTAGTGAGGCCTTGAACTGGTCAAGGACATCCGCCAACCCTGGCTTGTAGAAGGTTGCCAGGCTGACATGGGTCTTTAGGTGAGAGAGCGTCTTTGAAGTCTTGGTTTGAGGCATTTTCTGGCAAAGGTGGACAATTGGTGCGATTGCCAAGTTTTTGTATACAGTTTTTCGAGTTACTACGGAGTTACTATTGAAGTTACTGTTGGAGTTACGGTTGGCATATATGGTTCGTTATCCCTTAAAAACAAACTCGTCATACATTGTACATAGCAAATGCATGCATTTAGAAGTTTCATGGTACCTTCATGGAAATTGTAACAGAACTTAATTTACAATGTCTGTTCACAGAAACATAATTGTATTTCAATGTTGCAACAAAGAAAAATGTGTAGAAGGTTTTCTAAAAAAACAAATTTGTAACAAAATCCATGGTTAATGCTTTACAAATCTAATTACAATATGCAAAGAAGACGTTTATCTGTCCTTATACATGAAATGTGGTAGAATTGTAAGGCGTAACCGTGCCTATTTCTTGACCCAAAACATTAAATGACTAGAACCCTCTCAAACTAACATGTGAAGGGGATGGGTTTTGTTTTTTGCTTGTTGGTGCTCTTGCTCGGCTACGCGGTAGCGGGACCCAACAGGTTCCTTTCAAGGAGGGGGTTGGACGCCATATTAAAACCATTGGCATACATTCATTAATGTCTAATCTTGGATGTTGTGCTAAAATAATCCTGTTTTACAGCTAAAATACACTTGGGAGGGGGGGAAAAGGTTGTGACAAGTATAACATTGTCTCACTTCAGTATCAAAAGTATGTCATAAAATTGTCTGATGTCACATACATCTTTTCTCAAACATCAATACTCATTATGTGAAGATCATTTACTGTAGCCATTTAAAAAATTCCTTGGTTCGATTGTGATCCTTGATATCTGTACATGAACGGTTTTCCACTTTGCACAAGCAATCATATCCCAGTACATTAGTGTATTGTTTTGCTTCAACCACATAAACCAGATTCACTGACAAGATACAGTTCACCAATACACCCTAACCTTTTGCAGGGTGTCAATCGCAAACCTATCCCCCGCTAAACAATACATAAAGAGTATTGGGCGAATGTATATGGTGCACATATCAAAGTTTACATGATAGACATGTGAGAAGATACAATAATGAACAATGCATTAGTAAATCAAATACAGGGTCAACACGATACACGCCCCTAGACACTACTCTAATGCATGTGATCATCAGTGAGGGGGTGAGACTCTCAACTACGTGGTCACTGTTTGTCGTGTGTACTAATGCCATCATGTTAAAATGCACAAATGGATTTTCTGTTTCCATCACCAGACAAAATCCATACATTGACTTGATACATTTTCCCAATGCACTCAACCTATCTAGGGGATGAAAGCTCGTAGTTCAAAAGTTACCTCCCCTCCCCCCCCTGAAACTGGTAAAGTGTATTAACAACTGTAGTTGGTCATTGAATCCATTCTACGTGATCAACAAGAACAAAAACACTAATGTACATAATAGACAAGTGCACAAAACTTGTTTGTGTACAGTACTACGGTCGACCCTCGGCATCGACAGCTAGCAAGGGTTAGGATCGACCATCAATGGTGCTTTCTATCAATACCACATTGACGTGGAATACACAAGTGTGCTTTTTTTGTCCATCTCACGAACAAAGATACACTCACCAGCTAAACTCTTCCAATAGACTCTAGCCTTTTGAGGAAGAGATCAAGCACACGATATTACCCCCCTCCCCCCCCAAAATGCAAAAGTGTATTGGGCAATTGTATCTAATGGGCATATAAAGATTTCCACTAGTGTACAATACACTTGAGAAAAAATAGGATGGTCAGCGCGATACACTCCCTACATCACTTCCCCCATACTCTTGTTACCCCTTGAGAGGGGTGGAGAGGTGGCTTCCGATCGCAAGACATTGATGAAACATGTTTGGAACATATCATGCATTTATGAGGTGGCTATCTCCTCATGTGTTTTCTCCATACAAGAATTTGAGAGCTACATGAGTACCATCAAGTGGTATAGATCATTGATGCAAGGGTGTACATGAAAAATTGGCTTTGAATATATATGTAAGTGTAATTTTATTTTTGTCTCACAAAAAATAAACACACTGAATGGCTACATTATACCTCTACACTCTCACCTTAGAGGGGGAGATCAAGCCCCGAATCTGTTCCCACTCGCCAATGGTAAATATCTTTTACTCGAGTTTATCCGATGGACATGTCAAAATGTACACTAGAACAAAATACACTCGTGAATAAATTTGAGGCTCATCACAATACACGCCCTGCAAACACCCAATACACTTTTAGCTTTTGGGGGTAGGCGGAAGAGGCGGAACTCTTGTAGAAAAAGCGTTGAGATAATGATCAGAACGTAGGGCAAAAACATTCGCGATAACCACAATTCCATCGATATTAGGTTTGAACAACACGATTCCGCTCCCAGAATTTACAAATAAATCTACATCAACTTTGAAGATAGAAATATTTCTACTAAAAAAATCATACTTCATGTCACATGGTTTTTCTTCTCGTTTTTTTCCATCCACATTTGATGGAAGTCGTAAAACCTTCATAGTTCTCCATTTGGACAAGAAATGACTATGTACCAATTGAATTACGATGAATCTTTCAAGATTCATATCTCTCATAAAATGGTTGTATTGCGTATTAAAAGGGGATGATTAAGTATACCTCCAACTATATGTGATGGAGTTACTGTTGGAGTTACTGTTGGAGCACACTAGACTGACTTACTTGATTCTAATTTTATTGTGAGATCCTAAAACGTTGACCGGCAGCTCACTTTTCAGAGAAAACGTTTTGCTACAAGGTCGTAGCTTCCTCCTGAAGGAATCTTCCCAGTCCAAAGCACGCAGCTTCCACCTTGAGGAAGCTTCCTAAAGGCGGGAAAATTGGCCATGGTCCCAGGTGCTAATTCATGCACGTTGCTGCTAATGCAAGATAGTCCCCTCTCTTGGCTTTGCATGGAGCTGTGGAGTCATGCATGAAGTAATGGATGAAGCTACTAAGTCATGCATGTGGTAGTTGATGATATGTTGAGTCATGCATACACCACCTGATGTTGAGTGGTCCCTTCCCCGCAGTTGCGCTTGCATTTTTCTAATGCAAGCAGTCCCAAGAGTCAAGTTATGTGTAGCTCCACCCTAACTTGTTTTGGCCAAGTACTCAGTAGTGCTTGCTTGTATTACGTAGATGATGACCAAGCTGGACGAGCAAGCAAGAAGAGCCCTTTTGTGCATGCAACACACAGAGATCATGGCTCCTTTTCCCCCTTGGACATGGATGGTAGAGTTAAATCTGGTCTATAGACTAGGAATATTTGGCCAAGTTGCACCTAAGTCTTTACAGGTAGAAATCAATGACTTTGCATACAGACGTGCGATTGTCGATCCGACTACACCATTTCAAAGCTGTCACTTAACACAGTTATTGCTCATTACAACATCCTTCAACACATGTTTTGTAGATTTGAGGGGGTGACATTGCATTTCATCACGTGAAGGCGTTGGTGGTAGTTATGATTGTTGAATTTTGGGTACCCACGTAAATTATGGCTACCTTGACAACTTTTCAGTTTTTTGAAATATGTAGATGTTGTGGCAATTCCGTGAGGTGCAAATATTCTTTGTAGCATATTAGTGCTACAAATTTGATTATCGTATAGATGATGTTGCACACTTACTTCTTAAAATGTTGATAACGATTTAAATTTTTGAGCTTTACTACTAATGTGCCCTTTTCAATCTAGCTACTTACATCTCCTTTAGTAGTGTTGATTTACCACAGATGTTGACCTTGTACTTGAGTTCTCCATTATTTTCACATTTTTTGTTACTTATACCTTGCCATGATGTTAGTCTCAGGATGTTGCTACTATCACATGACCGCTACTTCCACGATTCCCTTCCATTTTTGATGTAATCATACTCAAGTTTTATTTTGGCCACGCTTTTATGCTCATATGCCATTTATTCACGCCTCCTATAGTATTCTTACAATACTCAATCTTTGATGTTGCATTGTTATAGCAAAAGTGGTTGGCTTAGCTAATACTAGAATTCCTGCATAGTGCAGAGGTATGTATGGTGTCATCTGCTACTTTTATTTTGGATTTACCTCTTTTAGTACAAACCCAATATAGAATCGTGTGGTTGGTCCACCTAGGGCCGTGGCTATAGTTATCACTCTCAATGTTATCATTGGTTTTCATCTCTAATATTGAGCTCAACAAGGGATGCTTGGTTTTATGATACCATAAAAAGACACATGTTGCTTCTTTTTTATATTTTCACTAGCTTGAATAGTAGGCTTAAGAATACCTAGGGTAAGGCTAAACGATATACAAATTGTCTTACAAGTGGAAAAGGCTTAAATATGCAGAAGGAAATGGGAAATAAGAAACTCAGAACTTGTTCAAAACTAGTGGTGCTCATTGCAAGTGATGCATGCTATATGAAAACTTGCTTCAAAATTGGCCCCATAACATACTTTTCCATGACAAAATGCGAACATATTAAAAACCTTTACATGCAAAGCATTTAGATACATGCTTAAAGTGCTCTCATGCCTTGCTCTCATGTAAATATTCTGGAAGTTTCTCTGTTATCAAGAACTTAGCACTCATGTTCTAGACTTTTGCTATGAGTGACCTTGTATTCCTTACACTCTTAAAGTTATCAATACATGAATATGCTTTACTTTATCATATTTTTGTGTGTTCCAATCACCACTTATGTTTTCTCAACCTATATTGATCTACATTTTTAAAGACATCCTGGTCTTGTGAGGTCACCGAGTAGTACGCTCATAATACATTATGCCTATTCTGTGACTGGGATCCCTTGTTTTTCATGTGTTTCTTTATTGGTCTTGAAAATCGAGTTGTGGCTGGTCTTTGTTAAGATTGAAGCTCCATGACAAAAGCAATTTTGTTTTGGAGTAGTATTATGATCTAGAAGTATACTAGAAGTAACCTTATTGCACTTCATAGAGAAGGTCTCCAATATGGGTGCGAAATTGTGGTTGGAGACGAGTAGTAGCTCATGTATTTCCTCCTTGTTTTGTCAATATAATATGTGTTATGTGAATTTGACAATTGTGTTTGGACTACAAGTTTTAAGTTTTGGTAAATCTTTGTTGCCTTTCCGTGGAAATAATCCAGGCTTTGAGTATGGTCGGTGAGATCTGAGGACATACGGGGGGCACCCCCATCATGGATGCCTTTCGTGTGGCAATGGTGCACAAGTCTCTCATATGTGCCGGGTACATAAGGCGATTGCACACAAGCTAGAGCGATGGAGAACGTATGATGAGTTGGCGGCTAATGACAAAACGATATTGTCATTGATGTCATTTCATTCTCTGTGGCCACACTAAAGTGGTGAAACGACGCGATGTAATTCATTGTTACTTAATGTTTTTCATGGATTTTATGCTGGATTAGTGATTTATTTGTGATGTTCTCTGGAGGGAATGTGCTAGAATCAATAAGGTCCATGTTTTGCATGAAAACCGGGAACATGTGAAGAGCTTGTAAGAACTAGTAGCGTCGTGGCTAGCATATTCTCTTGTCAGCAACAAAGTTGTGGGAGCAAGATTATGCTTGTTTCTTCAAGTAGGAAGTTGTCAGAAACAATCAATTTCGAAGGAGATTTCTTTAAACAAAACATTGGTTAGGTTTTGGATGTTTGTCCAAATCCTAGGCATTTCTTTAACTACTTTAAGTAGGACATTAAGAGGATATTGGTAGGATTAGGAAGAAATCACTCGAAAGGGGAAGGCTTTGCTTTTTGCATCGAATCTAAAATGTGTTTTGGCACAATCGACAGGATATGAGAGGACCTGCCAACCTCCTTTCCATGACCGTCTCATCAGGAGTTTTTAGATTGGCAGGTCCTCTCATGGCGAGAAAGGACATGGAAAGGAGATTGTTGATGAGACGGCCGATGACCGTCTCATCATGTGTCACGACTCTGGTCGTGTTTGTCAAGCTATCACACCTGTGAAATGAACGCGGACCGAACTCACCGGATTTCCTCTGAAGGATTCCAGCCATGGCCGTTGACCACGGCTGGAATCGAGCAAGGGTCTCGGTCCGTATTCCTTGTCTCTCGGGATGGATACGGCTTGCAAGCACAACCCTTTCATGCCGCGTACACAAGTGAAGTGAGTCAAGATTCGTTCTGAAGGAACTTGAAGAATTGATAGTCAAGTTATCGATTATTGAAAATGGAAAGAGTTCTCAGGTAATATCCGGTGCGGCTGGTAAACACTGGAATGCCAACGATGGATTCCAGCGATGGGCAGTCGGTTCTGTCCGCGGTGCTTACGCCTTACAGTTCGTCCACGTCGACTGGCTCGGCCATCAGCGTCGATTCGTCCGGAAGGACTTCATTCTTCCCTTGGTCAGCGATCCTGGCGGGCCCCACATGGCACACCAATGGCTGTACAGAACTTCCCAACAATCCCCGTTTGTACCAATGACGTGTGAAGGTCCATAGTTGGAAGCTCGATACTGGTCCACAGTTGGCAGAGAGTCAATTCAACCCTGACCGCCTGCTTCGCTATCTTGACCGGCGATGAAGCTGACGAGTGTGAAGGCTGAGACCTTCGGACTAGGAAATTCCTCCAACAAATGGTGCAAAGAACTGTCCGATGGCGCTCAAAGATGGATTCCAGCGTTTACCAGCAACACTAATCCTGCGACAGAACAATGCAATACCGAAGCGGACATTTTCATCTGGGGCCCGTCATCCTCATAAACTGACCTTTCGCGTAGCCCTCGCGCCGCGTTTTTGCTGCGGCTCGGGTATTTACAAGTTGGGAGCCCTTGCGAAAGGGAACGCCTCGCGGAGCTCGCCTCCTGCCTGGCGGGTCTCCATTGCGAGGGCGGGAGATCCAACACGTTAAGTCGCATCAAGTCGACAGGACTTGGGCATGAACCGACACAGAAAGTCTACTTGAGTTTTTTTTTTGGCAAAAACGACTGGGGAAGGAGCATAACGACCTGAACCCGGGCGAAAGGAGTTAAAGAAAACTTAAAGCAAATAAAAAAACTTAAATTTCGGTTATAGTATCTCAACTGTTTCATGTAATTCATAAGTTCCAATTTCTAGCAATAAATGGCATTTAAAATAAGTTTTATGAGAATTGAATGTCATTGAAATTATAAGCAGGTTGTGAAACCTACCTACCAACCTATTTAATTAGATGAATAATGTGAAATTATTCTTCTATGATGGGTAATAGATAATTATAAAGTGTTCCAATTTAAGTTTTTACTTATGTGAGTCACATAATCCAGATAATACTTAATTAATAGACACATGAGGACTCAACTAGTTTTAAAATTGGACATTATATTACATTCCAAATATCACATTACGATTAAATTGATTCATAACTAGACTGTTAGACACAAATTAATCAAGCGAAATGTATTTTTGATTAGATAGGTTCATTAAAAAGTCAAAATAGTTTCGTGGTAATTTCAATAGGGTGGGAAAGTTCTAGTAACATAAAATCTAAATCAAAAATTGCCGTTACATCATAAAATTTTGTAAATCAATGTATCGGTTAATTGAATCCTATCCAAAATATGTCACTCCAATTAGCAATGAAGTGCAAATTTTGATGAAAATGTCTTGCCACCCACATCAATTTGCTTTCTTATGAGAATGTCTTCAATGAGGTACATCTTTGGTCTTTTAGTAAGGTTTGAACATGCATGTGCGTTTGCTGAAGTTTCTATTTGACATACCTACCCATATACATGTCATTACTTGAAAAAAAAAATTTAAAGCCAAAATTAGTGTCTGTTTTTTGTTTGTGTTTCTTTACAACGCCCTTTCACGGGTTTAAGTCGTCATGCTCCTTTCCCAGTCGTTTTTGCAAAAAAAAAACTTAAGTCTACTTTCTGGGTCGGTTCATGCCCATGTCCTGTCGACTTGATGTGACTTGGCGCGCGGCCTCTCCCGCCCTCGCTACGGAGACCCGCCTGTTAGGAGGCGAGTTCCGCGAGAAGAATCCTTTCGCAAGGGCCCCCGACCTGTGAATACGCGAGCCGCAGCAAGAACGCGGCGCGAGGGCTACGCGAAAGGCCAATTTATGAAGAAGACGGGCCCCAGATGAAAAAGTCCGAATACCGAAGGGTGGTGAAAATGAAGCACGCACTAATTCAATTCTAAATCTCCGCACTTGATCCAGACATAATCCGCAAAGGTTAATCTCTCACGCCACTAGTTCGCACTTCAGAACACTGCATGCCACGCTTTATGATTGTAACACTTCAAACAAGCCGCTTTCAGAATTTTATGAAAGAAGAATTGCCAGATTTTTGGTGTGATCTCGACATGCCAATATGAGCATATCAGACCACAATCCATAACCCAAAAACTAAGGGCTTTTTGTGAGAACTTCTTATTGTATTCATTTAATAATCGATGTCAAGGTTTCCTTTTCTTTCACCTCTGACCTCATACAACTTTCAAACTCTGAAATGTTCCGATCCGTCACGTAAAAAAACATCTATCATACATGACATTAAAAAGCCTGTTCAACTCAATTTTCAAGAAATATGTTATCAATAAATGTTACTCTTACGCTAGCGGAAGTTAAGTGGTTCATTGTTGGAAATTGAAATTGTCACTTTTCACAACATTGCTTAATTGAGTACTTTTGAGAAGCGTAAAGTATACTTTACTGTTGTAAGTGTAAAAACTCGACAGTGTATATACAAATCGTAGGAGCACGAGAACATGTCTGGTCAAGTTTCTTGGGTCTTTTGGCGGTTCACGTGACGCGTTGCCGCATTCTGAATCGTGGACTTCGAAAGTCCCTCGTTGGTTTGACATTGACTTTGAGATCAAAATTGAGGTTCACGAGGTTTGTCAAAGTCGCTCGATAGATTTTAGTTTGTAGTCTCAAAATAGAAAGAAACATCGTGAGTGGGTTCCAGCGAGTTTGCGAAGTGACCAAAAATGGTCGTCAACGCACGAAAGTTTCAGATATTTCAATTGAATTCCCGTCGAGTGCAGGAAAATATTGCCGCGACTAAGTAGCAAAATGGGCAAGGAGCGGCAAAGAGAATAATAGGCTGCTTGTGGGTTTATGAACTTTCGTATGCCCATCAGTATAACACTTCCACCCCCCTTCTAGCCGTGACGTCCCGTCGCGTAACCAACGCGAAGCCGGAGTTGAGCTAGGTAGCGGTCTATAAGAGGATTGACAACCGAGAGATGGCTATACAGCATTCGGTAGGTAGGTGCTGCATCATAGTTCTTCCACTTGACCAAATATTTATCTTCACCTCCTCATCAACGTTGATGAAGGATTTCCTCAACCTCCTACACGTGGTCACCGTCAACGACCATTAGTGGCAAGGCAGGTGCCATGCATCCTAAAAAAAATTCAACTGGATCAAATTCTTCTGATTTCAAAGACATAATGAATTTGCATGTTGTCCACTAGTTGTAGTTTTGCAACGACTGGGTGCGCATCTCCATAATGTCAAAATGCCGCATTCACCGAGGTTTAAGCATTACTTCATCCGTTTGACTCTTGCCGGGTTAGGTACGACTTTTTCACCCATTTTGAACTCCTCTGTTTGCTAAATCTTATCAGCTTGCCGCTTCATACCTCCTTGTATTTTTGCAAGGGTTTGGCAAGTATCATCCTTGATTGTAAAAACTTCTCGCAGATGAGTTTCGTCAGCAAGGATATTGCTCCCGATATGCAGATTGATCGGCGTGGTCGAATTTGTTGTGGAATCCACCTCAAACAGTGTTTTCCTTGTTGCGATAGATGCTTCTTAATTGTATGGAAACTCAGTGATTGGTAGCTTGACTTACCGGTAAGTGTTGTGCGATTTGTATAAGGTTCGAAGGAGTGATTCAAGTGTTTTTTTGGTTCACTCATTTTTTCCATGAGTTTGCTTATGGAATGCCATTTAAAGTTGAAGTAGATTCCCATACTGATGCATCAATTATTGCCAAACCTTTTCGATAAACCATGCATATCATTCACTTGTCATTGATCATGGGACCCCATGTAGTTGGATGGTTTGCTCAAGGAATAGTCATGCTGCCCCTTCGGCAGTTCCACTCGTTCTGGTTGCGATGAAGTGCGCCATCTTCGAGAACCAATCAACGACCACAATAATTGCGTCGAACCCCTCTGGTGTGAAGAGCAAGTTATTTAGGATGTCAATGGACATTTTGGTCCACGTTTTTTCTCTTGTTGGTACCCATTATAGTAGGTCGAGACGCTTTCTGCGTCGACTCTTGTGGCGCTTGCAAAGGTCGCAGCTTTTGCAAAGTTTTGCGTCATCAACGCACATTTAACAAGCTTTTCCAAAGTCTTATCTACTCCAAAGTACCCTCCTTGCCTAGTGTCATGGCAATCGCTAGAAGTATGCACCAAAGTTCCTCAATTTCAAGGATAACGACTTGATTATTCTGCTTTCAATGCCAATGAGAGCCTGAAAAGTGGAAGTTCATCATGTTGTAGGCTCCAAAGTCCTTAAAGCCACGTGTGAACAATTTCACCATGTATGGATGTGCTTAAATATCTAGTGTCTTGACCTCTATGAGACCAATCCGGCGGCTCAATGCGTTTGCTGTATTTGTTTTCCCGAACCGATACTTGATCTCGTAGTCGAAGTTGGATTCGAGGAACTCCATCCATCAAGTTTGTCTTTGGCTGAGGTTTGGGTGCATTTTCAGGTACTTGAGGGTGTGGTGATCTGTTTAAAGCAAACATTTGTAGCCCTTGAAAAATCTACACGATGTTTTCAAGGCATAAATTACTACACAAATCTTCTTTTCATGGACGACATAGTTGATCTGTGCTACGTGAAGCTTCTGTGACATGTTTTCTATGGGTATTCCTCCCCCATCATTCTGTAGGAGAAAGATGACCCAGATTTCTGGATCAGAGGCATAAATGTTCATGATGTAGTTTGCCATTGAATCTGGAAGTCAAAGGGTTGGCATTGAGGTGAGAGCTTTACCTTAAAAGGAAGAACATTCTTATTTGCCTTCTCCCAAACTCTATATCTATATCTAAATCTATATCTACATCTATATCTATAGATATAGATATAGGTATAAATATAGATAAAGATATAGATATAGATATAGATATAGATATAGATAAAGATATAGATATAGATATAGATATAGATATAGATATAGATATAGATATAGATATAGATATAGATATAGATATAGAT